>SNQJ01S0205862.1:16438-28383 GCA_010110895.2 Picea sitchensis | reverse complement strand
AAAATCTAAAGAGTTAAATGAATTGATCTAGAAGGAAATTGTACCAACTCCTACTACTAGGTGCTTGGCATTATCACCAAGCTCAACCTATGCTCTTGAGTCTTGATTTTTTAGACTAGAAAATAATTGTGAGGCTAATGTCATGTGACAAGATACCCCACTATCCACATACCATGCATTCCTAGGAACCATGTTGGTAGAAAGGCAAGATACCATTGCGAAGTATTTATCAAACTTGGTAGAAAATTAGTTCATCTGAGTTTCTATATAGGCTACTACTTGCTTCTATTGCTTCTTCTATTTACCTTTCTTCTTATTTGGACAATGTGATGCACAGTGACTGTGCTTATGAAAAATGAAGCACTTTATTTTACTCAAGCCCTTCTTTCCTGACTGTGATGCCGACTCTTCACTCTTTCCCTTACCCTTGTTGGGTGTTTTACCTCTACCCTCATTTCTATAACCAAATAGGGATAGGTTCTCATCACCACCCTTCTTCTTGTCCTTTGATTCCATCCAAGTATCCTCTTGGATACAATCACCCCATAACCTTTCAAAGTTAGGAAGGTTTTCGTGAGCACAAATGCCTTTGAAAAATGGTTCCCATGAAACTCAGAATTCATTCAGTGCCATGTTCACTAGATTTGCATCTGTAACCTTCTCCCCAATTTCTACAATTATATCATGAATATGTATGAAATTCAGAAGGCAACTGGTGACTGAATCTAATCTATTAATCTCTATGTCTTTAAGTTTGTTTCACAATATCATATTTATGTTTATGTTCTCACTCTGGTAGAGGCCAACCGGGGCATCGAACATCTGCTTTGCAGTTTTATTCTTAGTTATATGAGGGATCAAATGATCCTTTATGGTGTCCATGATCATATGCTTGGCCTTCACTTCCCTCTTATTGTGAGCTACAAATTGCTGCATATTTGTAGGTGAAGGCATAACACACTACAAGGATAACACATTCTTGCAGAGGTTTTTATGGAATCTCCTCAAAAAAATTATCCCTTCGCTGTTTATAGCGAAGGAAAACGACCATAGGTTTTTGTGGAGGTTTTTTTCCAATGCACCTTTAAATTATTTATGCATCGGTGCACACATAAACATAACGCACCAATGCTTAAATGTTCGAACACATTGTCACTGTTCATAGCGGAGGTTGTTAGCGGACGTGAGCGGTCGAAATATTTTGTAGACATTTTTTTTGGTATGCCTATACGGTACATCCATCCATGTACTCAACTATAACTTAATGCACTGGTGCATAGATGTTCAAATGCATCATCATAAGTTATAACAAAAATACAAGCACCAATCAAAGTGCATTGGTGCCATTGAATCATACGTATTGGTGCTTAAAAAATGTCCTATGGCGCACCGCGGTATGGGTAAATAAAAAGAAATGACCAAACCGATTTTCATTGTGACACCTCTTCTTGTGCTTACAATATCTCAAGCAAGCACCGCTACTTACTCTATTTTCATGGATGCCCTGTTTCCAGTTCTCCTCGGTGAGTTGGATAGCTTCACTGGTCAATTCTAGAGATTTCCAATTTTTAGAAATTACAATGAATTTTTATTTCCTCTCAATAGTGGAACCATGACTCCTTAGGGCATAAGACTCCAGGTAATTTGTTTATTACCTTCCCATTTGCATTTTCATCAGTTTAAAATTTGAATTTATCTTGAAATTTGGAACTTTTTTTCAAACTTTTTTTTGGACTCCAAGCAGTGCATCATTTTGATTCGGTTCGCCCCAGAGCAGTGTGTCTCATGCTAACTTCATAGTAATCACCGCTACCGGTGTGTCTAATTTTTACTATACTTAATCGATGCTTCTATTTAAACGAACCACATCCGATGCGTTATAAAATACAACGCCCGATAAATAACATGTCGGTGCTTTTCGAGCACAAAATCACCAATGTGTTCCATTTAACGAAGTGCATCACTAAAAATATGACACATGAAATATAACTGAGCGGTGCAACCATTTTAAACAAATGCATCGGTGCCATAAAAATAACTGCATTGGAACATATATGGATCAATTTGGCATTGTGGGGCATTTCCATTGACACCATGTCTCTGGTGCTCTATGATTTACAACGCACCGTTAAACAAAACAACGTTTCTTCAATAACACGGTAGCACTCGTGCGTTCATAGTAACATATTTCACCACTTTATTTTCAATAAATGAATATAACGAAGCGGTGCCCATACTACCAAAAACCACACCGATGCGTTATACTATACGACACACCACTAAACATCACGCCGGTGCTTCAGAAACTATAACACGCCGATACTGTCGGTTAGCAAAAAATCACTGCTGGGTTTACATTCCATCAAAATTGGATCGATGATGTGTATGTTAACCAAATGCACTGGTGCTCTGGGGCGTTTCAATAGATGACAAGTGGTTGGTGCTCTCAATGACATAATGCACCATTAAATAAAATTCTGGTGCTCCAATAATGCGGTAGCACCGTTGCGTTTATATTAACACATCACACCACTTAAGTTGATATAAAAAAAATTCACTTGTCGGTGTGCCTAGGTCCAAACAATGCATCAATACTGTAAAGAGCACGATACTGGGTCAAATTATCACAAATTAAGAGTGCAATGCATCTTATTGTAAGCATCGCTAAAATGCTAGGAAGTGCGCTAATTGAGATAAACACACCAGTGCATTATATTAATTGAACATATTGCTTAGTTTTTGAAACAAAAATTTTCCTTGGCGGTGTGTTAAATAAATACAACACACCGGTGATGTGTACTACAACACAACGAGAAAAATACATAACAATTTACCATATTGGTTTGTTTTATGATCTGCCCCATTACCAATGCCTTATAATACATACACACCGATATCAACAAATGCAAAGATAAAATGGAGCATCAGTGCGTTACGTTCACCAAAATACACTAGTGTGGTTCAATGAGTTGCATCGAGAAAAAATATTTTAAAAATTATCATTGCGGTGCGTCTTTTAAAACACGCTTGTTACTGGTGTGTTGGAAAAGACAACGCATTGGTTAAAAGCGAATGGTGCTTGAAGGAACATAGAGTGTCAGTGCGTTTCATATAACCAAGCGCAACAATTGGTTCAACATTAACAAATTCTACTACACCTATGCATTCTGTAGAACTAATCACCCCGAGTTACACAATTCATATGTGTAATGGCATCACGAGTCGTTTTGTATCACAACCCTTAATTAGAGCGTTATATATCACAACACACCACTATAGATATCGGTGCTCGACTAACAATGATGCACCGATGCATTATATTTAACACACCCATGTTCGGTGCCTTATGTTTGTTAGGGAGCATCAAACATGGTGCGTATGTTGTTGTTAATAACACTGATTACTTTTTCACTTTTCTTTTGCAAACAAAATCTAATTTCGGTTTTTGATAAATACAAATTAGTTATCTATGTTTGTGTTTTATATTTTAAATTTGTTTTATCTATATATATGTGCCTAAAAAGGATTTTATCTGAATTAGATATGCCGACAACACCGAGCGTAGTAGCAACAGTAGCAAAAGTAGCAGCCATAAGAAAAACAATTTAACTCACAAACTACATATGCGAACCTCCACAATTAAATTTTGTGGAGGAAAAAATATAGGTCACTCTTCGGTGACTCTCATGATTTAATAGATGGTCTCAATCCTATGCCAATTCCTCAGTTCTCTGCCTCACATATCCTCCTTCGTGGGCCGCTCGACTTTCTCCAAGATACCGTCCTCGTCATTCTTGTAGCCATAATATGAACTAAAGTAAATTTGCTTGTAGAACGCATACCTACACCTCCTATTTTTCGCCTCGAGGGGGATTATTGAATAAATATTTAATGATGGGAAGGAATTTCGTATCCCCGAAGTATTTGTAACCGGGGCCCTTACCAGTGGCACTAGGCACATAGAGTTCGTTCCCTTCCAAATCTGTCATGTTGGCCCCTACTTTGGCATAATTAGGATTACCAAGCTCTATGATCAGAGCTTCCCAATGCCCCTTTACCCTATTCAACAAGAAAGGACACTGATGGATATCTTAATTATAACACCGTGTCAGCCTCAAGAATGACCTAATATCCATATTATATATTTAATAGAAGTTAAGAAGAACATTTGGAAAAACAACCAATGATCCATACGCTTTGTCAGCTTGCCTTTTCGCTAAATATTAAACATTTCCTTACCTGATCGTGCTCCTCCATGAGATCCTCACTCGTGTACTTACTAAGAAGCTCATCATGTTTCTTCTTCACCACAACCATGCACTCTATCACTTTCTCATCTAGAAGGGAAACATGGGAAACAAACTCTCGCTCTCTCTGTTGTTGGTTTCCCTTGTCCCGCTCTCCCATTTCTTCCACCACATCCTCATCTTCCTTGAATATGTCGACTTAATGGAAACGAACTCCCAGCTCTTGATCATCAACCTGTCCTGCCTCTATATAGATTCAATCGTCTGCCACTCTCTCAACACTTTGGCTAGCATCTCCTCCTTCATGGGTCACTAAACTTTCTAATCATCCCTATTTCCATAATAAATGTCGTCATTTTCCTTATAGATCACATACCTAGACATCCTCTTATTCACTTCGAGAGGCTTATCAAATAGCTCTTTGACGTCTCGGAGGAATTTCCTAGCCACATTTGTAAAATTGGCTACTAGAAGATTGTAACATGTCATCTTCCAATAATAAATTGTACAAGTGCAGCTGGAAAATTCTTCCCCGGTGTCAAAGGGCTATTTGATAAGCCGCCCCGGGGTGAAGAAGAGGAGGTCTAGGCATGTGATTTACAAGTGAATTGACACCAGTTATTATGGCGAAGGGATGGCAAGAACAATATATTGGAGAAAGTCGAGTGGCCCGTGAAGGAGGAGATGCAGGCTAGAGCATTGAAGGAGAGGTAGAGGATCAAGTCTATCTATAGGGAGGCCATGTTGACGATCGAGAACAGGGGGGTTGTTTCCATTAAGTCGGTCTTATTCAAGAAGATGAGGATGTGGTTGAATAAATGGGAGAATAGGACAAGGGAAACCATCAACAAAGAGAGCGAGAGTTTGTTGCCCATGTGCCCCTTCTAGATGAGAAAGTGATCAAGCACACAGTTTGTTAATTTTTCATAAGAGATGATATTGTATGTGTATACATTATTACAATGATGAGTGTTCCATATATATAGAACATATGGTGACTATCCATGAAAGGATGTGTTGGCCCTCGACCAAGTTTTGAGGAAACATTGGTCAGAGTTGGTTCTCCCCATGTTTGGCCCTATTGTAAGGGTTTGTAAAAGTATAAATAAAGAAGAATGAATGGTAGAAGTAGTAGTCTTTTGGATGTAAGTGCAAGTAGTTTGATTGGATTTGTGCAAGGGAATGTATGTGTGTTAAGGCTTTGTGCTTGATAGAGAGTTGGATCTGTGCCTTGACCTAGTTTTGGAAGGAGGATCTGGTGCTCAGTGAGCAAATCTCCTGTCCAATGCGAAGTTTGACTTTGTGGCTTAGTGCACAGGAGAGAATGAATGTAAGATTCAGAAGAATAATAAAGAGGTGAAGTAGTTGGTAGACGTAGCCCCACACTAAGGTGAACCACGTACATATGGTGTCTTATGGTTTGCTTTGTGCAATGTTATATCTGTTATGTTTTGCTTAGTGCTTAGATTAGATGTGTAATGGATATGTATGTGTTGCTTAAATGCATTGCTTATGTTAGAATGCTAGATCTGATTCAGAGTGCTAAGTGCTAAGTGGTTGAAGTGCTTAATATTTGTTGTTACTGCGCTAGATCTATCTTAGATATGTTCTACGATGTTCACAAGGTGAATAAACTAATGTATGTGACTTCCTAAGCGTTAACAAAATACCTTGCGAAGTGTTATTATCATAGATCTGTGTCCCAACCTAGTTATAGACACCTACGTCCTGTAACCCCCCTGCTTCTACCTTGGGTAAGACTTCACCTGCTTCGCAGGTGTTTCCGAAAGGGCTGGTAGTCAGGGTTTTGTTGGTGCACTGTTAAGCATTGAACCCTGGGTCTTCCCCTGTGCCAACAAATGGTTCCGTTTTTGGGACCTGAAACTGTGATTGTTGGGAACTGAAGTAAATAAAAAGAGAAGCTATGTGCATACATATACTGCTGAAGTGCACAATATTCTACTTAACTTGCAAAGCTTTGTGCTAAGAAAGAAATCCGATCTGAAGAAAAGAGGTAAGATCCAAAAAGAGGTAAAGCTTTGTGCTTTGACAAGAGTAAGATAAGTGAAATTTTTTGTTTGCAAAGCATGAAACTAAGTATGTTTAATAGATTCTGTCCTAGTTTGAAGGCTAGGGAACAGTTGAAATAAATAGTTGATTTGAGTAAATTTAATGGAAATGAAGAAATATATGTTATTCCTATGCATAGAAAGAGTCTTTGGACTAACAAGTGGACGCAGGAACCTAGATTTTTTTTTGCAGATTGCAGGTCCAACACTATGATCCTAGTGCGCAGTACAAAAGAGGTTGGGGAACATTTAAAAGAAAAAGAGGATTAACTTTGTGTTATAGCTGTAGAAGACTGGGACATATTGCTAAGGAATGCCCTGGCATAGGTCCTATTTGTCTTTGTTGTAAGACTGTTGGTCATGAGGTTGAGGATTGTCCAACGATGATTTCTAAAGTCGAAAAGATGAACATAAGGCAATAAAACTATGAAGAAAGTAAAGAGACTAAGGGCGTGTTAGAGAAAGAATCAAAGGAAGTTCAGACTACAATAACACAGTTGAAAGAAATGATGGATGTTCACAAATATGTCATTTTACCAGAGATCCTGAAAGTAAAGAAACACATAAGTGCAAGAATAGAATACTTCGACATAGACTGTGTCTTGGATGAATACACATAAGTAAATATTATGACAGAAGACACTTGGAAAATTTTGGGAAAATCTACTATGATACCTTTGTCGGGAAGGATAGGCTTGTTTAAGGGAAAGTTGATAACCCTACCTGGAAGAGTTACTAATTTACCTATTATTGTTGAGGGAACATCGACTGAAGAAGAATTTGAAGTCATTAAGTTTGTTGGGGACAACGCCCCTTTCCCAATTTTGTTAGGTAAGACTTGGATTGAGAAAGATCAAATCAGAAGGAAAGTAGAGGAAGAAGCCACAACAAAGAAAAAACAAGAACTAAGGGATTTCATAGCTAGGAAAATAGATCAACTAATAGAAGAACAAGAGGATAAGTTGAAACAACAGAACAAAGTAACAACGCAAGATGGACAAACAGTCAGAGAATTAGCTACCAAGGTTGGAAGAATGAAAGAAATATTGAAGGACTTGTCTATTCAAGAAAGAAGTATGTCCACTCAGGATGTGTTAAGAAAAGGGATATTAACTTCAGACCCTTTGAGGGAACCTTAGCAGTGCGAAGCCACTGCGCTAGGAGAAAATAAGAATAAGAATGGAAAGAGGATTCCATAAACAGTTAGAGAAACTCAGATCACAGGAAAGAAGGAAATGAAGCTCAATAAAAAGAAAGCTAAGTTTGAAGAGATACAAGAAGCTACAGAGACCAGATGGAAGACTCCGCAGATTGGAACCTCGCAGGAGGCAGGTTCACAGGATTTGAACCTTGCTGTAACAACAAGACCGTGTAGAATGGGACTTTACCCTGGTGAAGTTATATGAGCGTTGGAGGTGCCCCGACCATTAGAACGACGCTCCAAAATGGTTAAAAAACACATTTATGGGCCGATGGACCGCTTTTGGACGTTGAGACCGGGCCATAACGAACATATTTACATTGATGAAGGCATTTCCTGGCCGTTGGAATATCCGTTATGATACACTGCTTACTTAACTCGTTGGATGCTGCGTCGTGACCACTTTTTTCTACTCGTGATTGACTGAGCTAAACATAGAATTGTCCAAGTGTTGAGCTGTGTCATCTAAAACTAGACCTCGCCGTCCGTTTTTCTACCCTAACCTGTTTGTTAAAAAATAGAATGTCAGGCGAACCTTTAAAATTAGAGAAGTCTGTCGAGGAGGTCCTTAAGAAGCTAGTGGCCGACATACCGATATCTGAAGGTGTGCAGGCGTCGTCGACTAGGGGATTGCAGGCTTCCCCTTTGACTGGACATCGTTTTGGTCGTGTCAACCCCGAAAATGAATAGCGAAGTAAGCACCGCGACGATCTGGCTAATGCGAAGAAGATCCCATCGATCCTACCCGAGTATATTCCACCTTTGGTTGGTGCTTTTAACTACAACAACATCCCCCAAGATTATGAGTACACCGTGTTCACCGCGTACATTCCAAAAGGAATACGCGTAGTCGAGAGTTAGTTAGGACATATCTCGCTATTGAAGAACAACGACTTCAATTTAGGAGACATGAAGAACTACGCTATGTTATCATCCCACCATTACTTAATGAAGACAATTGGAAAGAAGCCTCACCTCGTCTCACAACCATGGATAAGGAGCTGGTGCAGTCCACCGTGATGAAGATCCCCCATTTTGGCCGCCACTAGGAGGTTAACGCTTGCGTTAAAATCCTCTTGTCATGCTATCATGGAGGATACCTGTGGATAGACTGAAGGATTATTGTGGATCCAACGCTGATCCACCGGATTACAGGCTTGAGTGTGAAGGGACCTGACCCTAAACAATTTTATCCAGGGAAGGCCTCAGATCGTTCCCTGACACAGTGCATCAAGGAAGATTACGAAGAAGTAGAGAAAGGAAACGAGGTTACAAAGTAGCCTCTATATAGGATGGCGTAGTGCGCCTCGATTTCCAACTCATTGCTGGAAAGCTCTTAAGGAAGAATCACCCCACACAGGTCACCGAGTTCGTGGTGGACCTTGCAGGAAAATGTGTGGAGGGCATGAAGATGAACTAGGCGAACTACCTTGTCAATGAGCTGGAGAAGGATTGCCGCAGAGCGCATGATTTGGGATATGAATTCCACTATAGCTGGCTGATCATTTTGATCACATTTGTCGCTTGGAAAATGCCTGAAGGAGCCACCTTCCCAGAGATCGAACCCTCGGAGCCGTTGGCCGCTCGGTTTTTAACCTTATGGTATACCGAAGACACGATGAAGCAGTTGCAGTCCAATGTCGTGTTTCATGCATACTATCAACAATTGAAGGTTTCCATTGAATCATTTCCACGCATGACACAATGTACCCTACACTAGAATAGACCAATAACAAAGTTCCATGCAGATCCACATTTCATCTACATCACTGCGCACCAAGACAAGAGCCAGGAAGAGTTACAGTCGTACTACACGCTAACAGATGAAGACATGGAGAAGATTAAAAAGGAGTGGTCTGAGGAATTTTTTGTACCTATCATTGATGCATAACTCTCCAACACTGATACCATAGGAAGCCCCATAGTCACCTGGGTCGAGCATGTCGGACAGTCCAGTGGGACGAAGAAGAAGAAAACACAGGAGGAAGTCCATGATATATAAAGTGATGAGGAGGACAACGCTTCTGAAGATAACATATCTGGCTCACTCGGAGGAGGAGAAGCTGAAGCAGAAGGACAAAGAGGAGGGGATGAAGGAGAAGAGAAAGGAGGAGGCGAAGCTACACCTCTTTAAGACCCCCCTACTAGAACAGTAACACTGCAAAAGAGGAAGGTTTCTCCGCAGAAGCCTTCAACTAGGAAGAAGACGTGTGCTAATAAGCCCTAGTTGGAGGCCACACTCATGTAGGACGATATCAGACTGGTTCATGGAGCTATGGAGGATGATTCCGAGGACATATTGCATATATATGGAGAGAAGAAGGAGGAGCTATATGGAAGGATCGAGAAGGAATTGAGGGAAGTACATCAAACTATTCGTTTGGTCCGCGCAGTACCTACTGCGTCTTTCTTGTCACAGATTGCAGAATTGGGGGATGAACCAACCCAATTGAGAAGACTGGCGGATGCAACGGAAGCTCGACTTCAAAGAGTCCAGGAAGAGAAGGAGAAGGCTACAAAATCCTTGAAAAGAGAGAAAGACGAAGTCTTAGCACAATTAAGAGAAGCGCAGGACAAGGTAGCAACCCAGGAAAGTGAGAAAGAAGAGCTTCAGGCGAAGCTCCAGGAGGAAAAATCCCAGCTACACAGAGAAAAGGAGTAGTTTCTCGCAGTGCGGGCCATGGTCAAAGAAGTTGTGAGTAAATCATGTCACTTTTTACTAGGCTTGTCATAGGAGGAGCAAGAGTCGGTCGAGGCTGAAATAGTGAAGATCGCTGAGACACTCCAACAACTTCAAACCAAGATAACAGACTTGGAGGCCCAAACAATACCAAGCACCCCGCAGGTGGTGCGTGACCAGAGGGAGGAGACCATTATTAATAAACTATTAAGGATAAGATACCTCACATCGGAATGAAAAGAACTGAGTGATAGAAGCGCACAAACATATGAACGGCTCACCGAGGATCTAGAGCTAAGGAAGATGGAAGCGCAGTTACAGGAGGCGCAACAACAAGCATTTTTCGTGAAAGCGTAGATGAAGCTGCTCACTACGGTAGAAAGAATGAAAATATCCTAGGAGAAACGCTCACTACAACAACATATCACTACCCTCCAAGGAAAGGTAATGGAAGTCACGCAAAAGCTGCAACCTATGCAGGATGAAGCCTGAAAGGTGTTCGAAGAGATTGATGGACATGGCTCACAATTGGACCAAGTGGTTGCATCAGTAGAACAACGTCTGGAAGGGCCTGTTATAGAGCAAATGATCCAGGAGCTCATTGAGCAGGAGACTTAGGCGAAGTAGCAAGTCGAGGCAACTCGATTTAAGCTTGAGGCCTTCGAAGCAGCGTTGTCCACACCTGAGTGACTCGGGATGAGTCACAGGTGAGTGTTGGGGGCATGTTGGCCCTCGACCAAGTTTTGAGGAAACATTGGTCAAAGTTGGCCCACTTTTGGACTTCGACATAAGGGTCGAAGATGGAGCGCCCAGGCAGAGCTGAGATCACAGATCTCACTTATTTTGTGGGCTATGTGGACCTAATAAAGGTTCCTCTAGGGTTTTTACAATGGGTTTATGGGATGTCGGCCCATGGGTTCTCCCCATGTTTGGCCCTATTGTAAGGGTTTGTAAAAGTATAAATAATGAAGAATGAATGGTAGAAGTAGTAGTATTTTGGAGCTAAGTGCAAGTAGCTCGATTGACTTTATGCAAGGGAATGTATGTGTGTTAAGGCTTTGTTCCTGATAGAGAGTTGGCTCTGTGCCTTGACCTAGTTTTGGAAGTAGGATCTGGTGCTCAGTGCAAAAATCTGCTATCCAGTGCAAATTTTGACTCTGTGGCTTAGTGCATAGGAGAGAATGAATGTAAGATTCAGATGAATAATAAAGAGGCGAAGCGGTTGGTGGACATAGCCCCACATTGGGGTGAACCACATACATATGGTGTCTTATGGTTTTCTTTGTGCAATGTTATATCTGTTATGTTTTTCTTAATTCTTAGATTATATGTGTAATGGATATGTATGTGTTGCTTAAATGCATTGCTTATGTTAGAATGCCATATATGATTCAAAGTGCTAAGTGCTAAGTGGTTGAAGTGTTTAATCTTTGTTGTTACTGCACTAGATCTATCTTAGATATGTTCTTCAATATTCATAAGGTGAATAAACTAATGTGTTTCACTTCCTAAGCATTAACATAATACCTTGCGAAGTGTTATTATCACAGATCTATGTCCCAGCCTGGTTATAGACACCTCCGTCCTGTAACCCCCCCTGCTTCTACCTCGGGTGAGACTTCGCCTGCTTCGCAGGTGTTGCCAAAAGGGTCGGTAGTCGAGGTTTTGTTAGTGCACTGTTAAGCGTTGAACCCTGGGTCTACCCATGTGCCAATAGGATGCATCCCTTGGATAATAAATAACTACAT
>SNQJ01S0205862.1:0-16428 GCA_010110895.2 Picea sitchensis | reverse complement strand
TTATTAATGACAATCTTCTTGAGACAACTTCCCATAAATTTTGATAGTAATTCTCATTAAAAATTATTGAGTTAAGATCCCTAGAATGTGTTAAGGTAAACATGTATATTTCGATAATATCATTTTGAAAAGAGTTGTTCATCAATCCATCACCTTGGTTAAGTATGACAACTTGAGGAAAGGAACTATTCTGTAGAGATACTATCAACCTCTTGGGACGAGAAGACCAAATATTTTAGCGGTCATAGGCCTATAGATACTACTCTACATTACCATCTCAAGATAAGAGTTTGAACATGATTTGGACATCATGAATTACATCAACAGATTGTGTTCAAAAAATTTATGATTTCAAGGAATTAATTTCCTAGTGTATAGACAAGTTTGACAAGGAACAACAGATTTTTCAGTTACAAGGAGAGTCACCCATATCTTTATCTCTCTCAATTTCAAAAGAATTATCAGGTTTCCTAAACTAACGATGACTTTCAAAAGCATTGAAGCTAAGGAATTCTTGAAGATGAAGGGGGGTGGATTTGAACTACTGCAGGACTGCCTCGAAGATCCAACAATTCTCCCAGAAGACCTTTCAAACATTCAAGTACGCACATCGAGAAATCGATATCAATAAATGGAGTGGTTGTTCACCAGAATTACTGGAAAGGAATCTAGGGCTATAGTTCCTAAGCTCACTCCATATATAATATACTTTTCAATTCATGAAAACACAATCTTTGACTGGGCAAGGATTATTTCCAACGAATTATCTTTTTAGTTGGGAAATTTTAGAAAGAAAAAATGGTTTTATATGTCCTCATATTTGATTTTTTCCATGACATATTGTCATGTCTTCAATGGCCCGCCCTTATCTAAAATGGTCAATTTTAAATTCAACCTTGTGTAAATGTGGTACCCTACACTTTGGAAAGAGAAGGTCGCATACCACTTCTATGAAGTAAACAATGCGTTCATCTCTTCTGTTAAAAATCTTATTCATGGACCAAATACATCTAGATTATCCTTGGAAGCAACATCTTTCTTAGACAAGAGAGGAAGTTTTGAAGCCATGGAGAATTTTAGTGTTGTTAGACTCTATTTCTCTCATGAGAAACCCTTGTACCTTCCATATTATGTTTCTGATAAAATATTTTTAGTTGAGATATGTAAGCAATATAAATTTTTGGCACACTTCTTTAACGATAAAAGGAAAAGGAAGTTCAATCCGCTAAAATGGAAAATTGGTGAGACAGATATAAAAGGAATTACACATCTCAATGAAATATCAACTCAATTTGATTTGTTTAATCTCAAGAAAGGAAATGAAATCAAGGGTTTCGACCCTAGTCAATTATTAATGACACACATGCCATCTGTATGATACAATGTATCATTTTCCAACCCATTCTTGTTTGGAGAACATGAAGGTGATAGTAAAAACCCTCAAGGGTTACTCGTTGAGAAGTTGCAAGAATATATCGAGATAACCATCAGTACAACTGATCAACACATACAACGAGGAAGATTTGTGAATGAGAGAGGTTCATGGTCCCTAAATGTTTCTCAGAAAAGTGGTCTACCCAAAGGAAAAAACCATAACTCAGTTCAAGGACAAATAAAGTCTTCAATGGATAATTATGATGACGAAGGAGAACAAAACCCTCAGGGAAATCTAGAAAATCCACACAAACTCTCAATTTCCAACAAGAGGAAAAGAGGCATAAATAAACAGGGAGAAAGTGAGGACATACCTGGAGAAGAAATTGTCCCGGAAGGCATGGAACTCAATGTAAATATTGAAGAAATTGAATTTGTAGGTGAAGAACAAAGGACACAAGAAAGCAAAACGATTGCAAGAGAATTGGCCACTCAAGAGCCAATCATATTTGAAGAAGAGTCTCTAACCCTACATCATACCACACTCAACAAAATATCAAGAAAATTAGTTATCGAGAAGATCAATGCAAAAAATAAGAAGTTTCAAGAAAAACAAAACTCAAAACTTGACTTTAATGGGGTTCCACCCTCCAAGATCGTAGAAATTCATGAAGACACAGGAGAAGATTTAAAAATGTCAATTGAATATATATATAACAAAAATTCCATTTTAAAAGATAGAGTTAGAGAATTGGAAACTGCTCTGATGCCCCCACCGCCATTTTCTAGTCCGATTGCCACCATACAACCTTTGAGAAGTCTTGAGGGAAGACTAGAATCAAGCTCAAGATTAAAAGGAACATCAATTTTACTTGCTGTTATCAAGATGTATGTCAGTGAAAATATCCATTGTCCTAGATTCTCGAAACATGGGAGTTGGCAATAAGTTTAGTTTCTTTAGGCTCAAGAATGACAAATTTATAGCAATATCTTCGTGCAGATCTTGAAAATGATGAATACTTTTACAAAGGGGCCATTTCTACTTTTTTTTCAAAGGCTTCAGGTCTTAGCAAGTTCCCAAGAAAAGAAGAGGATTTTCCTTCAATAATCTGTATAAAAAAATTAAAGGCTGGTTGGTTAAAGAGAATAAAGAGCTTAAAAGAAACGCTATCTGAATGTGATGTCATTACTGTAAAAAGAGGATAATTATATTTAAATTTAATTGAATTAGAACTAGCCAGGTTGACTGAAGATGTGGCAGACCCTCACTTGATTATGAATTCAATACTCTTGTTGAAGGAACAAATGGAGGAGAAGTTGGACTCATTAAAAATTACATCAATAGAAAAGTTCAACAACCTAACCGAATATTCAGAGACAGAGGTAGAGAGTTGGTTGGTCTGTTATGTGAATACAAATGATGACATTGAGGATACCCTTCATCAAATCTCGATGGAATTTAAAGAATTGGAAATTTCACTATTTGATATTTAAATAAGGCAAGAAATAACAGTGGCACCAATGAGAGAATATATCGAAAATTGGTTAAAGAAAGCCTTAATTTAAATAACAAAATCATATCAAGAAGAATTAGTTGTAACTGGTTAGGTATTTCCAACAAACACACCAACAAGCAAATGAAAATAAGAGATTCCATCATAGTAAGTCAAGCAATCATCTTTTATAATTTCCCATCTTTCATACTTCTCGTTTAGAAATCACCCAGTAGTGTCTTTTCATTCTTTCAGAATTCATAATCAATTTCTGATCGTTTTCTTCTAGGTCTTGGTCTATCTTTTAAAGGTCCACGAGAGCCCCATCCCAATCCGTTTGGATGAACGCTTTCATTTTAATTTTACTTTTCATTGTAAAACCAAATAATTTTTTTTGGATTCCCCAAAGAACTATTTCGGGGAAAAACTTAAATGATTTCTAAGAATGATATTCTTGGAGTGTGCCTATCATATTCTTTTTCAATTTTAAATGTGATATTTTTAAAAAGTTCTCTACATTGTGGACTTATATCTTTTTGTCTTATGAATGTGACCAAATCTTGCTTATGTTGTGATGGATGTGAGGATTGTGTTAATTTTATATGATGCTTTCTATATTTTTGTATAATATTGTAAAAACATCATATTTCAGTTCCAAATAAGTTATTGGTCCTTCTCTCAGGAACCCTTATTTGAGAACATAATTTTTATTTATTTTAAATTGTATTTTCATAATTTGTTTCAAGCAATAATAGAGGAGTACCACCTCTTTAAAAATGTATGGGGATTATATCGTCATGAGGTTGTTGTTTAGATTTTGAACAATTTGAACATCAACATAGTCGTAATGATGAATTGATTATTTCACTCTGCAACCCCATTCTATTGTGGGTTGTATGGAACAATCAACTCCCTCTTGATTCCTGCCTCCTTGTAGAAATTCTTGAACTCCTTGGAGGCATACTCACTCCCATTGTTTCATCCCAAGAATTTGATCTTCTTCCCTATCTAGTTTTCAATTAGATATTTGAAGTCTTGAAACCTGCTAAAGACTTCATCCCCGCTCTTTAAGAAGTAGATCCAATTTTTGCAAGAGAAGTCACCAATGAAGGAAACATAGTACATGCTTCCTGAAATCGATGCTACTAACATTGGTCCACAAAAATATGAATGAAATAAGTCTAGAATGTTCTTAGACCTATGCTCATTTCTTGGGAAAGAAATCTTTCCATGCTTGCCAAGTGTGCACCCTCTCCATACTCCCTATTACTCAGTGTTGGACTATGGAAGACCTGTGACTATCTCCTTGGGAATAGGGAATGCTCTATGATGTAGGCACACCATTCTCTTGTGCTACAACTCACACAAACTATCACTATCATGAACTAGGGCTTGAACATGTTCACCCTATTATCACTCCAGGAAACTCTCCTAGGTTGTATCTCAGAGATGCCTGGTAACTTAACTAATATTTCAATGTTTCACTCAATGGATCAAGTTAGATGACTAAATCATACCTCACTCACTCAAGACATGCATAAAATCAACCAAATAGACAAGGCTTCTAACTATCATTGTTCAGAGGGTTTGTAATATAGGTGAATAAATGGAGGATTCTCACTATGCTGGCAGATTCATATATAAAGCACACATATGAATGGCTAATCGTAACAAAGAAATGATACTTGCAATTCAACTTATCAACACAGAGATAGGATGAAATCTATTTGGTATTAGATAAATAGAATAAACATGAATTAAACATCCAAGCACAAGTATAGAATAGAAAGGAAAATGTAGATCTGAACATGTAATTGCAAAAGAGCTTGTATTAATTTGACAAGAACATGAGAAGCTAGAGTACAAGTGTGTCTAAGAGTCCCTAAAGTTGAACCATTAGTATATAAAGCTGATAGGATTTATAGCCTTTACAAGCAGTTTCAGATCCTCAAAAGATGGATTTGATAACCTCTTCTCCTATCTCAAATTTGAATTTGTGAGGTGGCTGGAAAAGACAAAAATTTCTGGAAATATGCTGCTCAAAGATTGACCCATATCTCTCCAACCAAAATCGTTGTGTACAAAATAGAAGAGGCTTTTGTATATTGGTTTGTTTTGAGAAAAAACCTCTCTTAGCTCTTTGAGATTCATTTTCATTTTCCCGGGATCTGCATTTCAAAAACATGTGTCAAACAGGGAAATTCTGAGATCCAAAAATTATGGCTCAAAGATGAATTCGATTCTCCAAATATATGAAACCTGTTGGAAAAATGAGAGAGGTTATTGTTATTTGACATGTTAGAAACAAAAACCTCCGTCCGTTTCTTAAAATTATTCTCCAGTTGCTCAGAATCATAATTTTAAAATGATGACTCAACGTAGTAAAACATACTTTTCTGCACTTTCGGTGGCTAAAATGGCCCCGAATTTCAGGTTTAAGCTACTGAAAGCTAGGGATTTCGGTGGATTAGAAGCCCTTTTGGGAAGGCGCTTAGCCAACGAAACCTGAGTTTTGGATTTTTTGAAATAAAAATCAAATCCAATGTTTTTCAAACTTTATTACAAACCTAAGGCTCTAAAAAATGAACCTTAAAAAATTTAGAAATGTATTTTTCAATGACTTCCTATCACCTAAAATAAACAAATTTGACTATGTTATTTGAGGAGATAACATCTGGATCCTTCTGGGGATGAAAGCCTCCATGTGAGGTTTCAAGAACCTCAGATCCAATGCCTTTCCTGTTGGGCTATTGAGTCATTTGGCCTGTGCAATTGATCTTCTGCAAACCTATAACTTGCCTGTAGCCTTTACCATAGGGCTGTGGAGTCGTTTGGATTTTAGAACTGATCCCTTGCCACCCTATAGCCTGCATGTAGCCCGCCTATAGCCTGCTCTGCTTATTCAACAACAAATAAATGAAAGAGTCTACTTGCTCAGATGAAGAGCTTATTCTCTTATCTACTCCTGCTTTAAACATTGTATTGATGCTTAATCATGTAAACTCATGCTTCCAATGAAGCCATATCAGAAACTGATTTACTAAACCTGTTCTTGATCTTGACCCGAAAAATAATGGAATGCATAGCCAACAAAAAAGTGGTTTGAACAGATGATAAATCCAACTTTCATCTGACAAAAATACTTTAACATATATGCTGTTCATAGATTCCAAATAGTTTGCAATAGGGTCATTAAAACAATAAAGGAATACCTCTCTATGATGCTGTTACAACTAAAAGAAACACTGCTTCTCTTTTCCTTCATAGATCTCAATGCTGAATACAGACTGCTTGATCTCTGTCTGAGAAGAATGCATGATGAATTGCTGATCTGGTCCTTTCAACTCGTCATCTTCCTCTCTGTATCTGCTGCAATCTTCCTGTGTTTGCAAATCAAAAGATTGAGGGCTGCCCTTAATATCTGCTGCAGATTCAAATCTGAAAATTTGATCTTCACTGCAATTTTGATTAACAGATTTATAACTAGCATCAACCACATCATGCACACATTCATGTTCATCTCTCTGATGAAAAGTAGAACTAGATGAAATTTGAGTAAAAAATAAGTCTTCACAAATCTTAACATCTTCTTCCTCATCACTGTATTCGTAGAATATAGCAGCATCAAGATAAGATCTTAATGACATAGATGAAGCTTCTTTTATAGAAGTATCATCAATAGGATCATGAAACAGATTTGGAAAAATCTCACCTTGTTCCTCATCATAATTTGAAACAACATATTCATAAGGATAAGGAGGATCCTCTTGATGTTCTAGCTGAAGATTAGATCATCCCTCAAAATTTTGTTCCTCGTGGTTACTACCACTTTCCTTAGTCTGCAAATCTGAAAATTGTGAGATAACCTCACTGATTTCAATGGTCATTTGAACAACATAAAGCTGATCATTTCCATGTGTAGTTAAAGAAACCAATTCTTCAGATTCACAACAATCAGATTTAATGATAGTAAGCAAACATTCATCTCCTTTATAATCCATTTCTAGTTTATGTTGATGAGAAAGCACATCCTCATGAAGATCATTAGAGAAATGATGTAAATTGTGAGGAATAAGTTCTTCTTTACCATATGACTGTAACTCAGATCTATAACTTTCTTCTGCTGATGTGTCAATTTGCTCATCATCTTTAAAGTTTTGAAAAGAAATAGTCTGATATTCATGACAACCATCTAACATAAATGCATTTAATACAATGTCAAAATCATCACCATGGTTGTCATAATGTGGATCAACAATCCCTTGATCATGATGCGAGATATCTTCTACTGCAACAAAGTCTTCATGAATATTTGGATCTTTGTTCAATAGATTGAAATCATGACAACATTCGGGATATAAAAGGTCAGTTGAAAATATGCCTTTGCAAAACAAATGAAAGGCAGCATGAAAATTTGCCAAAGAGTTGATACTAACAATTGGAAGAGACTGGCACCAGTCAAGAGAAATCCCCTCTAGTGAATACCTGAAAAAATTAATTTGAACATCCTCATGTACAATTTCAAGATGGTGAATAAATTCATGAAAATCCAACAAGCGTTCAGCTGGCACTTCCCACTCTTCTCCTCAAAATCTAGGAATACTACGTTCCCATTAATCTCTACTAGGCACTGGATTAGGGAAATCAACAATCTTTGAAAAATCACAGAAATCATACCTCTTAGCTAAGATCTTGTTCATTTCATACCAGTGGAGTCGCCAACAGATTTCAGAACAATGGAGTCGCCACTGAATCCGTCCTTCATGGAGTCGCCAGATAGATTATTACAACCGAAAATATGTCCATACTTTGTCTATCATCAAAGTTGGATCTATGTCGTCTCCCAAGGAAGCTGAGCTTCAATCTCCGTTCCCCGACAACGACTCCAATTTGTTATCACTCTAGGAAACTCTCCTAGGTTGTATCTCAGAGATGCCTGGTAACTTAACTAATATTTCCATGTTTCACTCAATGGATCAAGTCAGATGACTAAATCAAACCTCACTCACTCAATACATGCATAAAATCAACCAAATAGACAAGGCTTATAACTATCACTGTTCATAGGGTTTGTAATATAGGTGAATAAATGGAGAATTCTCACTATGCTGGCAGATTCATATATAAAGCACTCACATATGAATGGATAATCATAACAAGGAAATGATACTTGCAATTCAACTTATCAACATAGAGATAGGATGACAACTATCTGGTATTAGATAAATAGAATAAACATGAATTAAACATCCAAGCACAAGTATAGAACATAAAGGAAAATGTAGATCTGAACATGTAATTGCAAAAGAGCTTGTATTAATTTGACAAGAACATGAGAAGCTTGAGTACAAGTGTATCTAAGAGCCCCTAAAGTTGAACCCTTAGTCTATAAAACTGATAGGATTTATAGCCTTTACAAGTAGTTTTAGATCCTCAAAAGATGGATCTGATAACCTCTTCTCCTATCTCAAATTCGAATTTGTGAGGTGGCTGGAAAAGACAGAAATTTCTGGAAATATGCTGCTCAAATATTGACCCATATCTCTCCAACCAAAACCGTTGTGTACAAAATAGAAGAGGCTTTTGTATATTGGTTTGTTTTGAGAAAAAACCTCTCTCAGCTCTTTGAGATTCGTTTTCATTTTCCTGGGATATGCATTTCAAAAACATGTGTCAAACAGGGAAATTATGAGATCCGAAAATTAGGGCTCAGAGATGAATTCGATTCTCCTAATATATGAAACCTGTTGGAAAAATGAGAGAGTTTATTGTTCTTTGATATGTTAGCAACAAAATCCTCTGTCCGTTTCTCAAAATGATTCTCTAGTCACTCAGAATCATCATTTGAAAATGATGACTCAGCGCAGTAAAAACATACTTTTCCGCACTTTCGGTGGCTAAAATGGCCCTGAATTTTGGGTTTAAGTTGCCGAAAGCTAGGGCTTTCGGTGGATTAGAAGTCCTTTTGGGAAGGCGCTTAGCCACCGAAACCTAAGTTTTGGCTTTTTTGAAATAAAAATCAAATCCAATGTTTTTCAAACTTTATTACAAACCTAAGGCTCTAAAAAATGAACCTTAAAAAATTTAGAAATGTATTTTTGAATGACTTCCTATCACCTAAAATAAACAAATTTAACTGTGTTATTTGAGGAGATAACACACCCTGCAACCTATAGATATTACCTTTTCTAACCCATATTACTTGTGCTATATTTTGGCTAGATTCCTCCGGTTTGATGAAGACTTGTTGGTTCTTGAACTAAACTACATATCCCTTATCCTCCATAACTTAAATTGAAAGCAAATTATTTTTAAGGCCCAGAACAAACAAGACATCATGAAAATCTAAAGAGTTAAATGAATTGATCTAGAAGGAAATTGTACCAACTCCTACTACTAGGTGCTTGGCATTATCACCAAGCTCAACCTATGCTCTTGAGTCTTGATTTTTTAGACTAGAAAATAATTGTGAGGCTAATGTCATGTGACAAGATACCCCACTATCCACATACCATGCATTCCTAGGAACCATGTTGGTAGAAAGGCAAGATACCATTGCGAAGTATTTATCAAACTTGGTAGAAAATTAGTTCATCTGAGTTTCTATATAGGCTACTACTTGCTTCTATTGCTTCTTCTATTTACCTTTCTTCTTATTTGGACAATGTGATGCACAGTGACTGTGCTTATGAAAAATGAAGCACTTTATTTTACTCAAGCCCTTCTTTCCTGACTGTGATGCCGACTCTTCACTCTTTCCCTTACCCTTGTTGGGTGTTTTACCTCTACCCTCATTTCTATAACCAAATAGGGATAGGTTCTCATCACCACCCTTCTTCTTGTCCTTTGATTCCATCCAAGTATCCTCTTGGATACAATCACCCCATAACCTTTCAAAGTTAGGAAGGTTTTCGTGAGCACAAATGCCTTTGAAAAATGGTTCCCATGAAACTCAGAATTCATTCAGTGCCATGTTCACTAGATTTGCATCTGTAACCTTCTCCCCAATTTCTACAATTATATCATGAATATGTATGAAATTCAGAAGGCAACTGGTGACTGAATCTAATCTATTAATCTCTATGTCTTTAAGTTTGTTTCACAATATCATATTTATGTTTATGTTCTCACTCTGGTAGAGGCCAACCGGGGCATCGAACATCTGCTTTGCAGTTTTATTCTTAGTTATATGAGGGATCAAATGATCCTTTATGGTGTCCATGATCATATGCTTGGCCTTCACTTCCCTCTTATTGTGAGCTACAAATTGCTGCATATTTGTAGGTGAAGGCATAACACACTACAAGGATAACACATTCTTGCAGAGGTTTTTATGGAATCTCCTCAAAAAAATTATCCCTTCGCTGTTTATAGCGAAGGAAAACGACCATAGGTTTTTGTGGAGGTTTTTTTCCAATGCACCTTTAAATTATTTATGCATCGGTGCACACATAAACATAACGCACCAATGCTTAAATGTTCGAACACATTGTCACTGTTCATAGCGGAGGTTGTTAGCGGACGTGAGCGGTCGAAATATTTTGTAGACATTTTTTTTGGTATGCCTATACGGTACATCCATCCATGTACTCAACTATAACTTAATGCACTGGTGCATAGATGTTCAAATGCATCATCATAAGTTATAACAAAAATACAAGCACCAATCAAAGTGCATTGGTGCCATTGAATCATACGTATTGGTGCTTAAAAAATGTCCTATGGCGCACCGCGGTATGGGTAAATAAAAAGAAATGACCAAACCGATTTTCATTGTGACACCTCTTCTTGTGCTTACAATATCTCAAGCAAGCACCGCTACTTACTCTATTTTCATGGATGCCCTGTTTCCAGTTCTCCTCGGTGAGTTGGATAGCTTCACTGGTCAATTCTAGAGATTTCCAATTTTTAGAAATTACAATGAATTTTTATTTCCTCTCAATAGTGGAACCATGACTCCTTAGGGCATAAGACTCCAGGTAATTTGTTTATTACCTTCCCATTTGCATTTTCATCAGTTTAAAATTTGAATTTATCTTGAAATTTGGAACTTTTTTTCAAACTTTTTTTTGGACTCCAAGCAGTGCATCATTTTGATTCGGTTCGCCCCAGAGCAGTGTGTCTCATGCTAACTTCATAGTAATCACCGCTACCGGTGTGTCTAATTTTTACTATACTTAATCGATGCTTCTATTTAAACGAACCACATCCGATGCGTTATAAAATACAACGCCCGATAAATAACATGTCGGTGCTTTTCGAGCACAAAATCACCAATGTGTTCCATTTAACGAAGTGCATCACTAAAAATATGACACATGAAATATAACTGAGCGGTGCAACCATTTTAAACAAATGCATCGGTGCCATAAAAATAACTGCATTGGAACATATATGGATCAATTTGGCATTGTGGGGCATTTCCATTGACACCATGTCTCTGGTGCTCTATGATTTACAACGCACCGTTAAACAAAACAACGTTTCTTCAATAACACGGTAGCACTCGTGCGTTCATAGTAACATATTTCACCACTTTATTTTCAATAAATGAATATAACGAAGCGGTGCCCATACTACCAAAAACCACACCGATGCGTTATACTATACGACACACCACTAAACATCACGCCGGTGCTTCAGAAACTATAACACGCCGATACTGTCGGTTAGCAAAAAATCACTGCTGGGTTTACATTCCATCAAAATTGGATCGATGATGTGTATGTTAACCAAATGCACTGGTGCTCTGGGGCGTTTCAATAGATGACAAGTGGTTGGTGCTCTCAATGACATAATGCACCATTAAATAAAATTCTGGTGCTCCAATAATGCGGTAGCACCGTTGCGTTTATATTAACACATCACACCACTTAAGTTGATATAAAAAAAATTCACTTGTCGGTGTGCCTAGGTCCAAACAATGCATCAATACTGTAAAGAGCACGATACTGGGTCAAATTATCACAAATTAAGAGTGCAATGCATCTTATTGTAAGCATCGCTAAAATGCTAGGAAGTGCGCTAATTGAGATAAACACACCAGTGCATTATATTAATTGAACATATTGCTTAGTTTTTGAAACAAAAATTTTCCTTGGCGGTGTGTTAAATAAATACAACACACCGGTGATGTGTACTACAACACAACGAGAAAAATACATAACAATTTACCATATTGGTTTGTTTTATGATCTGCCCCATTACCAATGCCTTATAATACATACACACCGATATCAACAAATGCAAAGATAAAATGGAGCATCAGTGCGTTACGTTCACCAAAATACACTAGTGTGGTTCAATGAGTTGCATCGAGAAAAAATATTTTAAAAATTATCATTGCGGTGCGTCTTTTAAAACACGCTTGTTACTGGTGTGTTGGAAAAGACAACGCATTGGTTAAAAGCGAATGGTGCTTGAAGGAACATAGAGTGTCAGTGCGTTTCATATAACCAAGCGCAACAATTGGTTCAACATTAACAAATTCTACTACACCTATGCATTCTGTAGAACTAATCACCCCGAGTTACACAATTCATATGTGTAATGGCATCACGAGTCGTTTTGTATCACAACCCTTAATTAGAGCGTTATATATCACAACACACCACTATAGATATCGGTGCTCGACTAACAATGATGCACCGATGCATTATATTTAACACACCCATGTTCGGTGCCTTATGTTTGTTAGGGAGCATCAAACATGGTGCGTATGTTGTTGTTAATAACACTGATTACTTTTTCACTTTTCTTTTGCAAACAAAATCTAATTTCGGTTTTTGATAAATACAAATTAGTTATCTATGTTTGTGTTTTATATTTTAAATTTGTTTTATCTATATATATGTGCCTAAAAAGGATTTTATCTGAATTAGATATGCCGACAACACCGAGCGTAGTAGCAACAGTAGCAAAAGTAGCAGCCATAAGAAAAACAATTTAACTCACAAACTACATATGCGAACCTCCACAATTAAATTTTGTGGAGGAAAAAATATAGGTCACTCTTCGGTGACTCTCATGATTTAATAGATGGTCTCAATCCTATGCCAATTCCTCAGTTCTCTGCCTCACATATCCTCCTTCGTGGGCCGCTCGACTTTCTCCAAGATACCGTCCTCGTCATTCTTGTAGCCATAATATGAACTAAAGTAAATTTGCTTGTAGAACGCATACCTACACCTCCTATTTTTCGCCTCGAGGGGGATTATTGAATAAATATTTAATGATGGGAAGGAATTTCGTATCCCCGAAGTATTTGTAACCGGGGCCCTTACCAGTGGCACTAGGCACATAGAGTTCGTTCCCTTCCAAATCTGTCATGTTGGCCCCTACTTTGGCATAATTAGGATTACCAAGCTCTATGATCAGAGCTTCCCAATGCCCCTTTACCCTATTCAACAAGAAAGGACACTGATGGATATCTTAATTATAACACCGTGTCAGCCTCAAGAATGACCTAATATCCATATTATATATTTAATAGAAGTTAAGAAGAACATTTGGAAAAACAACCAATGATCCATACGCTTTGTCAGCTTGCCTTTTCGCTAAATATTAAACATTTCCTTACCTGATCGTGCTCCTCCATGAGATCCTCACTCGTGTACTTACTAAGAAGCTCATCATGTTTCTTCTTCACCACAACCATGCACTCTATCACTTTCTCATCTAGAAGGGAAACATGGGAAACAAACTCTCGCTCTCTCTGTTGTTGGTTTCCCTTGTCCCGCTCTCCCATTTCTTCCACCACATCCTCATCTTCCTTGAATATGTCGACTTAATGGAAACGAACTCCCAGCTCTTGATCATCAACCTGTCCTGCCTCTATATAGATTCAATCGTCTGCCACTCTCTCAACACTTTGGCTAGCATCTCCTCCTTCATGGGTCACTAAACTTTCTAATCATCCCTATTTCCATAATAAATGTCGTCATTTTCCTTATAGATCACATACCTAGACATCCTCTTATTCACTTCGAGAGGCTTATCAAATAGCTCTTTGACGTCTCGGAGGAATTTCCTAGCCACATTTGTAAAATTGGCTACTAGAAGATTGTAACATGTCATCTTCCAATAATAAATTGTACAAGTGCAGCTGGAAAATTCTTCCCCGGTGTCAAAGGGCTATTTGATAAGCCGCCCCGGGGTGAAGAAGAGGAGGTCTAGGCATGTGATTTACAAGTGAATTGACACCAGTTATTATGGCGAAGGGATGGCAAGAACAATATATTGGAGAAAGTCGAGTGGCCCGTGAAGGAGGAGATGCAGGCTAGAGCATTGAAGGAGAGGTAGAGGATCAAGTCTATCTATAGGGAGGCCATGTTGACGATCGAGAACAGGGGGGTTGTTTCCATTAAGTCGGTCTTATTCAAGAAGATGAGGATGTGGTTGAATAAATGGGAGAATAGGACAAGGGAAACCATCAACAAAGAGAGCGAGAGTTTGTTGCCCATGTGCCCCTTCTAGATGAGAAAGTGATCAAGCACACAGTTTGTTAATTTTTCATAAGAGATGATATTGTATGTGTATACATTATTACAATGATGAGTGTTCCATATATATAGAACATATGGTGACTATCCATGAAAGGATGTGTTGGCCCTCGACCAAGTTTTGAGGAAACATTGGTCAGAGTTGGTTCTCCCCATGTTTGGCCCTATTGTAAGGGTTTGTAAAAGTATAAATAAAGAAGAATGAATGGTAGAAGTAGTAGTCTTTTGGATGTAAGTGCAAGTAGTTTGATTGGATTTGTGCAAGGGAATGTATGTGTGTTAAGGCTTTGTGCTTGATAGAGAGTTGGATCTGTGCCTTGACCTAGTTTTGGAAGGAGGATCTGGTGCTCAGTGAGCAAATCTCCTGTCCAATGCGAAGTTTGACTTTGTGGCTTAGTGCACAGGAGAGAATGAATGTAAGATTCAGAAGAATAATAAAGAGGTGAAGTAGTTGGTAGACGTAGCCCCACACTAAGGTGAACCACGTACATATGGTGTCTTATGGTTTGCTTTGTGCAATGTTATATCTGTTATGTTTTGCTTAGTGCTTAGATTAGATGTGTAATGGATATGTATGTGTTGCTTAAATGCATTGCTTATGTTAGAATGCTAGATCTGATTCAGAGTGCTAAGTGCTAAGTGGTTGAAGTGCTTAATATTTGTTGTTACTGCGCTAGATCTATCTTAGATATGTTCTACGATGTTCACAAGGTGAATAAACTAATGTATGTGACTTCCTAAGCGTTAACAAAATACCTTGCGAAGTGTTATTATCATAGATCTGTGTCCCAACCTAGTTATAGACACCTACGTCCTGTAACCCCCCTGCTTCTACCTTGGGTAAGACTTCACCTGCTTCGCAGGTGTTTCCGAAAGGGCTGGTAGTCAGGGTTTTGTTGGTGCACTGTTAAGCATTGAACCCTGGGTCTTCCCCTGTGCCAACAAATGGTTCCGTTTTTGGGACCTGAAACTGTGATTGTTGGGAACTGAAGTAAATAAAAAGAGAAGCTATGTGCATACATATACTGCTGAAGTGCACAATATTCTACTTAACTTGCAAAGCTTTGTGCTAAGAAAGAAATCCGATCTGAAGAAAAGAGGTAAGATCCAAAAAGAGGTAAAGCTTTGTGCTTTGACAAGAGTAAGATAAGTGAAATTTTTTGTTTGCAAAGCATGAAACTAAGTATGTTTAATAGATTCTGTCCTAGTTTGAAGGCTAGGGAACAGTTGAAATAAATAGTTGATTTGAGTAAATTTAATGGAAATGAAGAAATATATGTTATTCCTATGCATAGAAAGAGTCTTTGGACTAACAAGTGGACGCAGGAACCTAGATTTTTTTTTGCAGATTGCAGGTCCAACACTATGATCCTAGTGCGCAGTACAAAAGAGGTTGGGGAACATTTAAAAGAAAAAGAGGATTAACTTTGTGTTATAGCTGTAGAAGACTGGGACATATTGCTAAGGAATGCCCTGGCATAGGTCCTATTTGTCTTTGTTGTAAGACTGTTGGTCATGAGGTTGAGGATTGTCCAACGATGATTTCTAAAGTCGAAAAGATGAACATAAGGCAATAAAACTATGAAGAAAGTAAAGAGACTAAGGGCGTGTTAGAGAAAGAATCAAAGGAAGTTCAGACTACAATAACACAGTTGAAAGAAATGATGGATGTTCACAAATATGTCATTTTACCAGAGATCCTGAAAGTAAAGAAACACATAAGTGCAAGAATAGAATACTTCGACATAGACTGTGTCTTGGATGAATACACATAAGTAAATATTATGACAGAAGACACTTGGAAAATTTTGGGAAAATCTACTATGATACCTTTGTCGGGAAGGATAGGCTTGTTTAAGGGAAAGTTGATAACCCTACCTGGAAGAGTTACTAATTTACCTATTATTGTTGAGGGAACATCGACTGAAGAAGAATTTGAAGTCATTAAGTTTGTTGGGGACAACGCCCCTTTCCCAATTTTGTTAGGTAAGACTTGGATTGAGAAAGATCAAATCAGAAGGAAAGTAGAGGAAGAAGCCACAACAAAGAAAAAACAAGAA
>SNQJ01S0205861.1:0-16429 GCA_010110895.2 Picea sitchensis | reverse complement strand
GGGTCGAGTGCATACCATCCCATACATTATACTACCAACAACACTTGCATAGGGAATATGTGCCATGTCCTATATTTCCTCCTGTGTCCTTGGACATTGTTCAATAGTTAGCCTTGCTCCCACAAGAATTGGCACCTTCACAGGTTTGCAATCCTGCATGTTGAAACGTTTCAAGGTTGTTCACATATACTTCTTATGGTTCAACCCGAGATTTCTAGTTGCTCGATCTCTCTTGATCTCCATTCCCATAATGAAGTTCATTGCACCGAGATCCTTCATGTTGAACTTGAAGGATAGCTACTTCTTCACCTCCCTTATTGTGTTCATGTTGTTTCCAATCAGCAACATGTCGTCGACATACAATGCTACATATATGAAACACCCATCTTCTTCTTTGCAATATATGCAGTGATCAAATTTGCTTCTCACAAACCCCAAACTAAGGATGCATGCGTCGAACTTTTGGTACCACATCCTTGGTGATTGCTTTAAACCATAAAGGGATCTTTTCAGTTCGCACACAAAATCTTTCTTTCCCTTTACTACAAATCCTTTAGGTTGTTTCATGTATATTTCTTCTTCTATGTCCCCATGTAGGAACATTGTCTTTACAACCATCTATTCTATTTCAAGATCATATGTTGCAGACAGAGACACTAGTACTCTAATGGAAGTTAAATTTTCAACAAAGGAAAAAATCTCACCGAAGTCGAATCCTTCGACATGGGAATATCCTTTCGCTACCAGTTGAGCTTTGAATTTCTCGACTTAACCTATTGCATTCATCTTCTTCTTGAATACACATTTGCTATCGACATGATTTATTCCACTAGGTAATTTGACTAATTCCCATGTATCATTCTTGTGCAGGGATTCCATCTCTTCGACCATGGAATCCTTCTAGAGTTTTCCCTATGTTGAATCGAATGCTTCCCTGACCAACTTGGGCTCATCGTCGGTGGCAGTTCACACAAATGCAGAATGGAAGTTGGGTGGACTATACCTGTTGAATGGTTTTATTACTCATTTTGACCTCCTTACAATTGGGGTCGATTCTTCCACCTCTTCTTTTGATTTAGTCGACTCATCTGAATCATCTTCTTCGTTCCTCAGTTCAAACTGCACCTTCTCTGGATTATTCTCAGTTTGAACATTTTCTTCAGGCTCAGACTTACTTCTGACTTCTCTGAATACCACATCTTGACTCTACACTATTTTCCTTGATGCAGGATCCCAGAGCTTATATCATTTCATTGCTTCTTTGTATCCAATGAAAATACACTTGAGTGCCTTCTTGTACAGCTTGCTCCTCTTTTCCTTGGGAACATGCACAAATGTATCATAGCCAAATACTTTCAAATGTGAAACTGAAGGATTCTTACCCGAGCATACCTCATGTGGAGTTGCGTCGAATAGCAGCAATGAAGGAGACATGTTCAATATATATTTTACAGTGTCAACTGCCTCCGCCCAGAATTCTTGTGCGAGCCCATCACCACTGAGCATGCTCCTTGTCTTGTCCATCAATGTTTTGTTCATTCTCTCAGCAACTCCATTTTCCAATGGGGTATATGGTATGGTATTTTGACGTGATTTGCCACATTGCTTGCAAAACTGATCAAATTATTTTCCATAGAATTCACCACCATTGTCTGTTCCCAACACCTTAATCTTCTTATCTGTTTGGTTATCTACAAGAGATTTAAACTCTTTAAATTTCTCGAAAACCTATGATTTATTCCTCAGGAAATATATCCATGTCTTCCTGGAAAAATCATCTATGAAGGAGACATAATACAGGGATCCACCAAGTGAAGGAACTTAAACAGGGTCAAACACATCACTGTGAACCAACTCTAGAATCCTTGTTTCCCTTGTCGCTCCAGATGGGAACCTCACCCAACTATGTTTTCCATATATACAATGTTCACAAAAGTCAACATCTAAATTGCATTCAGGAAAATCTTCAACCATACCTTTGTTATGCATATCTCGAAGTCCTTTTTCTCCAATATGTACGATCCTCTCGTGCCATAGCATGGTCGGGCCAACTTTATGATGACTTGTTGAGTCAGTTTGAATCGACTCATCCCGAGTCAAGTCGAGTCGAGTCGAGTCGACTTTAGGAAAAATGATGTTTTTGTATCCAATCGAGTCGACATTCCCTAATAACTTGTATAGGGCTCCAATTCAAACTCCTTTAATCAATACCATCTCACCTCTGACCATCTTGCACGAATCCTTCTAAAATAGAGTGTGCACCTTTGCATCACTCATCTTGCTGACATATATCAAGTTTCTTGCCAAACTCAGAATGTGTAGCACACTTGGAAGGGTTCTATTCCTCCCATCCTGCAGTATCAGTCGCACTCTTCCCCGTTTGACAATTTTGGTTGTCAAGTCGTCCCCCACGAACACATCTCCTCCTTCATATTTTTCATATTCGTAGAACCATTCCTTATGTGGTGTCATATGATAGGATGCTCTTGATTCGATCAACCAAACATCTTGATCTGACTGCGTACTGGTCCACACTAAGTACACATCACCTCCTTTATCTGGAGTCGTCTTTCTCTCAGTCGACTGCTTCTTGTCGGATACTCTACTGACTTTCATTGCCTTCGACTTGCAGTCCTTTTTGTAATGCCCAACTTTACAACATTTCCAACATCTTCTCATCAACTAAACAAGGGATTTATATCTACCCTTCGACTTATACTTTCTACCAAATAATTTTCCTTTATCTATGTCAATCGATCGACCTCTCACCACTAATGTATTGTTGGCACTGGGCCGAAGTGGAATGAAGGACGATTGTGGGAAAGAAAGTGTGCAGAAATTGAAGTAACAACTGGAGAAAGAATATCACGCATGAGTGCAAGAAAGTGTTCACAAGGAAAGCAACAACTGGAGGAAGAACAACACACACATGGGAGGAAGACCTAACATCGGTAGGGTTAGGGTTTTGGTAATACATTGTAAATGGCTGAAGAGACCGAGAGATATAAATATAGATATGCAAGTATCATATAGAGGTTGGTTTTTTGTGTGAGGTTCATTTTTATGTAGAAGTACGGGTTTTCTGTATTAGTTTGGGTTTTTTTAATACCCCATCCTAGTTATGTATGAGTTGATGTGGTATGTAAGAATATTATGAACTATGTTTGTAAGCTGTTGAGCTAAGAGTAGAGAAGAGAAGGAAGGTCTAAGGATTAGATCACAGGTTGTGGAGCCTGGTGTGATCTAGGTCGCCTCATAAAGATCTTACCCATCTGAGGATAATTGTAAGCACGCAGTGCTGGAGATGCAAAACTGCCATAATAAAAGAGCCAAGAGCCAAATCTGTGTGGACGTAGCCCAGGAGGGGGTGAACCACGGTAATATCTGTGTGATGTGATGAATGCATGCATCTCTTTACTTTCTTTCAACAGTTCATTGTTATGCTCAATAAATGAGTTAATATATTGCTATGGAATACGATTATGTTGTTTGGGAAATAAGTTGTGAAATGGGAATGTGCACCCGTGAAGAATGAGTAGATTACACTGACAATTCATAGCACATGGCTTTGATTAATAAACCCCTATATCCTACTCAATCCTAGGCTCTAAACACCTGAGTCTTACAACCACCCATTTAAAGCTATCTTGGGTGAGACTGCATAGTGCATTCTATGTACTGTGTTGCCTTCTGGTTTACCAGGAGGGCCGATAGTTTTAGAGGCCTTGTTTGAAACCTGAAAGACATGAATCTTGGGTCAATAACTCAGATGGTCAAGAAAGAAGAGTAAACCAGTGGAGAAGACCAACAAATAGTAACCAACAAATGGTTTCATTGTCGTGTTAAGAGGAACAGGAGAGGACTGAGTAGATGAGATAGAGTGAACGAGAAAAGAATGAGCGAAACAAGAGAGAAATGAGCCATTAGAAGGGAATTTTGAGACCTTGGAACCCCACGAAAGCGGAAATCGAAGGTTGGTTGAGAACCAAAGAGCTAGAGTTTGCACAGAAAGACAATAGAAACCCTAGCATCACACCTCGCAAATATCTAGATAAATACATATTTATTGATTTACATGAAGTCTTTTTCTATGATTTTTCGCATCTACTGCAGGAGTGGATACTATGGTTGAAGGATAACCACATGACGAACCGGGTTCGATAGCTATATTGGACCCTAGTATAGATTGACAACAAGTGAACAACAAATTCACCCACGAAGTAGACTTTTGGCTTGATGACATTGTGGCAGGCTTCATCACAGAGTTTGCAGTCAACACAACGAAGTCATACAGCGCAGCAAAGCAAGAATTTCTACGTGGACCCAGAGGAAGGTACATCCGATCAATGTATACTTATATTAAGATATTCATGTATAATAAAGGAGTAATGACAATGGAATCAGACAGCTAAACTTCCCTGCGTGCATGGGGGAAGGGGGGAAGCACTGAGAGAGAAAGGATTAATGGAAGGAGGTCAGGATAAATGCAAGAAGGAGGAGGAACCCTTAGACCCGATCATGATGAATGACGACCAGCTCAAATGGATCTTGGCATCATCAAGAACGACGCGTAGTGGAGTACCCTACCAATATAAGGTGAATACCAAGAAGAGAGTCATAGCCGGGAGGGAGGGCTTGGCGAGTGATGAGGAAGAGGTAGAGGATCTCCGGGCTGTGGAGCAGATTGAGGAAATCCTACGCACAACATACGAGAGGAATATAAGAATCCCAAGAACGGAAGAAGAAGGCAGCCATCATATCCATATTAATGTCAGTGTGGAACCCATAAACCCATGTGCGACTAATACACCAAAGAGAACACCACCATTTAGACAACCGAAGTCTGGAGGAAGTTCGATAGTAGGAAGTACATCTACACAAGGAGCATCAACTGGAGGAACCAATTTAGGCAACCCTAGCCAAGTATCTACACCACGCAGAGGAGGTATTAGTTCAGTATTTAGAATGGTTAGACATGACCTCACTATCAGATTACCAGAGTTTCAAGGAGAAGCAGCAGAAGACCCTGAGAAGCATTTCTTCATTTGTGCACAAATCTGGGAAGCAAAGCAAATCATTGATGAAGATACCAAACTCATGCATCTAGCGATTACACTAAGAGACTGCGCACTAGACTGGTACACGAGTCTAGACACGAATAGTGCCTCGGGGACGACAAGGACACTAGCTAACATTAAGAAATTATTGATAAACGAGTTCCAGAAGCCGAGCTCAGAGGATCAACACATGAATGAGATGATTGAAATAAGACAGAAACTAGGAGAATATGTATGGGAGATTGATCAGAGATTCAATCCACTGAAGGGCAAGCTAAAATACCTTATGACCAATATGCAACATCGACACCTATTTGTCAACTCACTACTTCTACACTTGAAATATCCTTTATGGCAACAGAAGTTTCAGACACAGGCAGAGGCTCTACAAGTAGCCTTGCAACTGGAAGAGAACCAGTACCAGCAGACGGACCCAGCTATCAAAGAACTGAAGGAGGATTTGAAGAATTTAACATTTCAACTGAACCAGAATAAGAACAAGGACAAACGAGAAGAAGTTTGGTGCACCACATGCAGGACGAAAGGACACCACAAGAACGAATGACCAACATTTGTGCAGTATATGGTGACAGGTATGCCAAACCCTTTACCACAGGGTGGATTATGGTGTGAAATATGAAAGAAACCGGGTCACGACCCTTATCACTGCACGATGATGCAGAAATACCAAACAGTTCCAAAGAATTCATATTGCACCTTTTGTAAGTCAGTGGGCCACGACGACAAAGATTGTAGAACCATGGAGTTGATGCGGGAAAGAACATCAAATGCATATAGGATACAGGCCGACATGATGATTGGGCAAGCAACACCCCAGTTCAATGAATCCCCAGCCCCATATAACACTGCACAACAACAGTATAATATTGCGCAACAACCCTACAATAACATACAGTTGTAGTACAACCCGACATAGCCCCAGTAAAATACCCCGCATTACAATCAGGCACCATGGTAGAACGCACCAAGAGGCAATCGAGCAGGCTACAGAGGAGCAGGACGAGCCAGAGGAGGTTTCGGACGTGGTAGAGGACTAGTCACATGTCATAATTGTCCGCAACCAGGACATTATGCATGGGAATGTCCACTCCCACCAGCAACTTGTATGTATTATCACACGTCGTACCACAATACAGAGGAATGTCCGACACTACTAGTAAAGATTCAGGAAAAGAGGAACTAGAACAATCAAAATGTTTAGTGGATTTCAGCTGAAGCAAGGGATGACGGACGAAACATCAATATAGTCACTCGTGGAGGAACAAAAATAGAAGATGACGCAGTTCAACAGGAACCAGTGCAGAACCAATGGGTAAAGAAGAACATTGACCCCAAGAAACAGTTCGACACACAAAAGGAAAAGGAGATCTTTAAAGAAGCCATACAAGAATTTCAAAAGGAGGACATAGCATCGACTGCATAGCCAAGCAAGGAAGTCTCAAAATATGAGATGCCACCATCACTGGACCATACCAACGGAATGCAACCCAAGGGACAAGTAAGTACAATCAAAGGATTTTTGCAATCATGCGTAAAAGTATTAAGTGATCCTTCATCTGTGAAAATATTTCAAAACATACTAGAAAAATGTAGCAGTGAGACGGAGGAGAAGCTAGAACCAAAAAACGTCAATCACCTACACACAAGAAGAAGAACAAGTAGGGAATTTAGACTAAATGCTAACATTGGGGATTTCAATATGGGAGACATTATACTAGACATAGGATCCAAAGTGAATGTGCTACCCAAGACAAAATGGCAATGCATGGGAGAACCAACATTGGGATATTCAATCGTTCAATTAAAACTAGAAAATCAACATAGATTCCTACCAATAGGTAGACTGAAAGGAGTGATAGTAGATCTTGATGGTGTGTGCACTAAAGCCAACTTCGAAGTCATCGAAATAGTAGATGGCACAACACCTTACCCGACACTACTTGGTCTGGATTGGGCGTTTGACAACCGGGCCATAATCAACTTGAAAACCAGGAAAATGACATTTGAGTCCAGAGACTACAGGGTCATAGCACCACTAGACCCATCGAAAGGGGAGAGGTTCGTAGAACCCACTTGCCTGAACTTAGAAGAGATTGTCCAGTTGTACAGAACAACTACGTGAATTGAGGATTACGTAAACCCAACTGCAGACGGGGTACTCAGTTGGCGGAGCATTACTTCATACACAACATATTTTGACATCGGGTTAGAAAACTAGCAGCAGAGACTACACGAAGTATCCATGAGAAAATGTGCAAGAATAGACCGCGTAGTAAGGTGGGTAGGCATAGAAATCAGAGAACCATCCAGTTTCCACAGACTAAATGATTTGGAAACATTCTTGACACAATATGAGGATGAAGTACTAGATAATTAGAGACTGCTAGCACTTGATTTAGCACTAAAGGCCACACCCGCAAGATGGTGGGGCGCATATAAAGAGACCATCACAAACGGGTATCAATGTAAGTGCTTACTGCGCATAAGGTTCAGTGCAGAACAAGCATACAACAAATAGCAGAAATACAAAGGACTAAGAACACCAATGGAACACTTGGAGGAGTGTAAAACGTTGTGGAAAATGACACCACCAGAGGAATGGCCTCATCACTTCATACATACTTTAGAGGGCATACCAAAAAACCGGTATACAGATCAAGAATTGTGCAAAGGAACTACAACATGGACGACATTGCAACGGAACTTTACCATCACTTTCTCATTCGAGCATGAGAACCCCAACATAGATGTGGCCCTGAAACGGATTAGAGGAGTCATATTCATTAAAGAACCAGAAACAGAATTTATCACAGAAGAGCAACACTGGAATAAACAGACAGTCAAGGAACTATTGTCATGTTACCATGTACAGGAGGAAGCACCACAGGAAGATGATCCACGCGATATTCAGATCGAAGAAGTAGAAGGCGAAAGAGATGTGGAAGGACCACCCATAGAATCAGAAGTCATTTTTGTGCAAATCAAGGTAAGGAAAGTTAACATCGGGACAGCTAAGCAGCGCAAAATGGCCAACATTGGAGAATATTGGGATGAGCAGACAGTAGAAAGCATCACAAAATTGTTGTGCGAATATAGTGACCTTTTTCCCACAACATTTACAGAGATGAAGGGTATAGTCGGAGAACTAGGAGAAATGAAGATACCACTCAAATCTGATGCGAGACCTATTAAACAACGACCCTATAGGATAAACCCCATATATAAACAGAAAGTTAAAGATAAGATTGATAGGATGCTCGAAGTCGGCATCATCGAACCAGTCGAGGAATCAGAATGGATAAGCCCGATGGTACTACAGGACAAGAAATAAGGAAGAGAGATCAGGATATGCGTCGACTTAAGGAAGTTGAACGATGCATGCCTACACAACCCATTCCCTACACCATTCACAGATGAAGTGCTGGAGAATGTGGGTGGACATGAAGCTTACTCATTCACCGATGGATTCTCAGGCTACCATCAGATTAAGATAGCACGAGACGATAGACACAAGACCGCGTTTGCGACGGAATGGGGATCTTATCAGTACACAGTCATGTCGTTTATACTGAAGAATGCACCCGTAATATTCTCTAGAGTGGTCATCGCAGCATTTAAGGAATTCATCCATCAGTTTCTCGAAGTATACCTGGATGATTGGACAGTTTACAATCTATTGAAAAACCATGTGGAAGTTTTACGACTAATGTTAGAACGATGCAGAAAGTGCCAGATATCACTGAATATCAAGAAATGCGTAGTTGGAACACTGTTTGGGATACTATTGGGCCACATAGTATGCAAACAAGGCTTGCTAGTGGATCTGGCAAAGATCACAGTCATTGTTAACTTACCAGCACCAAAAACAGTTCGCCAGCTAAGAGCAATGTTAGGACACACCAGATACTACAGGAAATTCATCAAAGGATATGCGCAAATCATAGCACCAATGGAAACGTTGTTAAGGAAGGATACAAAGTATCAATGGAATGACGAGTGTCGACACAGTCTGGATACCCTGAAGGACAAGATGGTTACTGCACTGATATTAGTATTTCCAGACTGGGAAAAGACATTCCATGTGCATGTAGATGCATCAGCGATAGCACTTGGAGCTCTCTTAGCGCAGCCAAGAGCAGGAGACTTGGATCACCCGATAGCGTTCCCAATAAAAATATTATCAAACTCATAATAGAATTATAACACGACAGAATAAGAAGGCCTAGCCATGGTCTATGCACTACAGAAGTTCAGACATTACCTATTGGGGAAACACTTTAAGATGTTTACAGATCACTCTGCCCTAAAATACCTAGTCAACAAGCTAGTGTTGGGGGGGGAGAATCTGTCGATGGTTATTGCTATTTCAAGAATTTGACATTGAAGTAATAGTTAAACTAGGAAAATTGAATGCAAGACCTGACCAATTGTCAAGGGTCACAAATGGAGAAGAACCTACGAATTTAGAAGACAACTTTCCGGATGCACAACTATTCTCAATACATATTTTTGATGACTACTTCGCAGAGATCATCCAGTACTTGAGAAAAGGCACTGCGCCGCAATAATATACCACCGCGCAGAAGAAGAACCTGGTAGTTCACGCAACCGACTATCAATTGATCACAAGACATCTATACAAGATGGGCACAAATAATATTTTACGAAGGTACGTGGCTAAAGCACGAACAACAAAGATTTTAGCAGAATCCCAATAGGGAATTGCAAAAGGACATTATGCAGGAAAATCTACCACACGGGAGGTATTACGCGCAGGACTATGGTGGCCAACGATTCACAGAGACTCAAAAGAGTACTGTCAGAGATGCGATGTCTATCAAAGGGTAGGCAAACCCAATATAAGGGACGAGATGCCATTACAACCACAAGTAACACTACAGGCATTTGACAAATGGGCAATAGACTTTGTGGGACCCATTAACCCACCAACCAAAAGGACAGGGGAAAGATACATCATCACCGCGACAGAATACCTAACAAGATGGGCGAAAGTCGCACCAGTAAAAGACTGCAGTGTAGAGACAACTACACACTTCTTGTTTGAACAAGTAATCACCATATTTGGGTGCCCAATAATTTTGTTGAGTGACCAAGGCACACACTTCATAAACAACACCATCCACGCAATGCTCAAAGATTTTGAAGTACATGACCATAAGAGCACACCATATCATCCACAGGAAAATGGCACAGTAGAAACTTTCAACAAAATTCTCGAGAACGCACTAACAAATATCTGTAACGTCAACAGAGACGACTGGGACGTCAAAGTACCAACAGTACTATGGGCGTATAGGACTACATGCAAAAATTTGACAGGGCACATTAGTTTATGGCCAAGAAGCAGTAGTGCCATTAGAATTCTTAGTACCGAGTTTATGCATAGCAACTATCACACATATGACATAACAAGGCGCAGTACAGGAAAGGCTGAATCAATTAATGTCAATGGAGGAAGACCGAGTCTCGGCAGGATTCCATCAACAAGTACAGAGAGCAAGAGACAAAGTGTGGCATGATCGACACATCAAGAAGAAAACATTTAAGGAAGGAGATCTAGTATTGCTTTACGACAGCAAATCATTTCAACACCGGGGGAAGCTAAGAATGCATTGGCTAGGACCATATGAAGTAAAACCTATCACAAACGAAGGAGTTGTACAACTAAGAGATTTAGTAGGCGTAGACCTTAGAGGAATGATCAATTGGAGCCGACTGAAGTTGTACAAGGACAGTCGACCACCCACCACATAGTAAAAAATAAAATAAAAAGAACAAAAAGGAAACAATACTAAAAAGCGTGCAGCATGCCAGAGATAGAAAGGCCACATACCATTTGAACCATGAATTCAGCAAAGGCAATAAAAACGGTCATATCAAAAGGGAAACAAGCGAGAAAAGGAAAGTTGGTGAAAGCAGGCTGACACGACAACTCGAGGGAGAATTAAAGCACGGCAAGGACTGATGGAACATCACATTAAACACACCAACTAGAGACCAAAAATCAAGCGTAATGGCAAGTACGAAACTGACGCAGATGCATTGAACCCATAGTTATGGGGCATTAATCACATAATGGAGGAAGCGTCCTCGACAAGCTTCATGACAAGCCCATACAACACGCGAGCATGAGAGCAACTGGTCTATCCGCGAAAGGAGAACAGAGAGAGAGCAATAGTAGCTAGAATGAATAGAGTGAGACCACAGAGCTCATCGAAGTCAGTCAAACTCAACAAATGTTCAACAGTCACCACTATGGAACCACCGAAGCCAGCAGAACTAGGCCAGATAGCCAGACCGACCAGGGTCCAAACTAGGTCACGAGGACCATTGGAAGAAAGCGAACAACAACAGCCAGAGATCATCGATATCGACGAAATCTCATCCCCTGAAATGTTACCGCTGAACCCTACACCAGTACTAGAAGAGATTCAGCAACCACAAGCAGAGGCCATGAAAGAGGATACGCTAGTAGCGGCGCAGGAGACTCAGAACAAGGGAGCGAAAATCCAACAGGAAGTACAACCAGAAAGCACTGAAGCAACCGTGGAAGTGAATGGAACGACACAGAATCTGGAAGCAGCGGTGCAACCAGACGAGTCACAAACACCCAACCTAGGTCAACTAGTAGAGCAGACTACTAGAACTGCCTTGGCTTGGCCAAAATGGCTTACGGGGGAGCAACCAGAAGTTGTTGGAACTTCTAACCAACCACCACAGCAGGAAGACAAAGTTCAGATATCGAGCTCACCTTGCAAGAAGCCTGTAGCATAAATCGTGCTACCACACATACAATATGGAGTACAGGTAGAACCGCAACTACTAGGTCACGTTGGGAAGCTTAAGTATTCCAACCATGATGTATCAAACGAAACCAAGTACCTGGAACTTGTGCCGAGGGTCTTTATGTAGACCATAACTGTAAACCAAATTGGTGAAATGATCAGCCAGCCACACCAGTGGGGAGCTGGGCTGGACAAAACATGAATCTTAGGTTTGTTGAAGCTACCAAATTTTGGCAGAGGCCAGTACGCGACAGCATGCGTCAAGCAGCTGTTAGCAATCACACATGGAGGAGATATGTGGCTGGATAAACCCGTCCCCATAACTATTCAGATTATTGCGCATATAACGGGACTACCCATCAGGGGTATGGATCCTGCGTTGATTATGGACAATAAATCCAAGGAGAAAACGTTGGCAGAAGAAATATGGCACCACCAGGGGAACAAGAGGCATCATAATCAAAGGGATCAACAACACAGCTACATAATTGGGCGCCAAGATCTTAGCCTACAAATTGCTCAGAAAATGTTGCAAAGACGAAGTGCCAGCAGGAGTCATCACAGTTGCAGCTCAGTGCGTAGAAGGAAACTCTATGAGTTGGGCACCATATATATTGAACTTGTTTCAAGTGGACTGCAACGATGTGCAAGACATAGACACATAATTCCATTACTCTTGGTTGATCACCCTAATATCCTTCATGGGATGGCGGGAACCAGAGTATGTAATTTTTTCCACTAGACCGCAGCCAGCGGGAGCAAGATATCTATCACTGAGATCTGGGCCACACACCAGGCATAAGAGGGAGAATGGAATCATATTCAAAGCATACCTATGAGACATACAGGAAGCTATCAGTCGATCATGGAGAATAACACCAAAGGCTGTCACACGATATGTGGACATCGCCAATTTTCGGGCCTCACGACAAACAATGTGGATACAACCAAGGAAGGATCCAGATAGATAGTGGATACCGATGCGCTACTGCATCACAGAGGGTGATATAGACATGGTCATCAGCAAATGGCATGATGTATGGAGGATCCCAACCATTACCCGTGAAGTACCAGAAAGAGATGCAGCGCAGGCAGAAACACAGCTTCTGGAAGTCCCAGTGCCCAAGAAACCAAGGACGGGCCAAAGCAAGCCAACTCAGGCAGATGAAGGGTCAAAGCAGATAGGGACCCAGAAGGGGAAGAAAGAGACCACACAGCCGACCAATGGTCAGCAAAAACAGGCAAAGGGAGCACAGGCGGCCGCCCCAAATCCCATCACACAGGAACTAGGGGGAACTAAGAGACCCGTCGCGCAGGTAGCAGGTGCACGCAAGAAATCAAAGGCGCAACGATCATCACCGGACTATACGATCATAGAGGATGATGGGTAAATGATTGCTAGATTTGTCCAGGACTACCTAGCAAAAGATTTCAATCATGCAGCACATCACAGGGATAAACTGCAAAAAGAGCTGATGGAAATGGGATAGTTCCTCAAGAAACTCGGGGAAGTCTAGATAGCAAGCAGCAGCAGAGGCATAGAGCCATCGACAACATATACCAAAGAAAGAGTGGAGGTAGAAGAATGAGACCCAGCCCACTCAATGCCACATGCAAACGCAACGATCTACATCAAACCTAGCATGCTGCATATGGAGGAAATCATGGGGTAGACACCATTGAAGGACTTAGACCACATCCAGTTGGTCTTGACATGGATTCCATCAAGGTCACTACACAAATTGCAGGTTAGCGTCGACCACGAGGTACAGTCTCGTGCACAAAAAAACTTAGTCGAGCTACAACAAGTAACAAAGAAGCAGGAAGCGCTGGAAAAAGTTTGTGAGTAGGCCAAATCCGAAACTCGAGAGGAGAAAGAACGCAGGAACGAACTGGAATGAAGAGTGGGAGAAATTTTTGAGAAACTTCCAAGCACTGCGCAAGGAAATGAACTCCCAACAGCAGAAAAGATTGACCAAATTGCGCAGGCAATCGATCAATATCAGAAGGAAATCAAGAATCTCCGAGAACAACTCACACCAACCACTCCACCAGTAGTGAAGGAGAAAAGGAAGCAACAACGCAACTGCAGGAGATAGAGAAGCAGCTTAGCATAGCAGTGGAATTGTTCGATAAAGCAGCGCAACTTTGGACAAGGTTGCAGGAGGATCCGCAGGTCCAACATTGGGACAAGGAAGAGGAGAGGATCAATGCAGCGATCCAAGAACTCAAACAACGTGAGAATACTATACCAATTCTAGAACGAGTCAAAGGGAAGCAAGAGATGAAGAAGATGCAGGTAGAACTTATCACCACGCAAGCGCACAAACAGGAACAACAAGCTCAGATAGAGCCATTGCACGAACGAGTAGCAGAAGTATTTGCACAGGCAAAAGGAGTTAGAACACAGATAACGCACACATAGGTAGAATATGCAGGATTACTGAGCGATGAAGTGGTAGTTCATGTAGTAGATACCATAAAGGAGAAGACCGCGTAGGCACTGACAAAAGCAACAATGCTGAAGGAAAAGTTCCAGACGATCACCAAGTAAATAAAGGAAGCACAGAAAGATTCGGTGACTTGGGACAAGTCACATGTCAATGTTGGGGGCATGTTGGCACCAAGATGAAGTGGAATGAAGGATGACCGTGGGAAAGAAAGCGTGTAGAAACTGAAGTAACAACTAGAGAAAGAACAACACGCGCACATGCAAGAAAGTGTGTACAAGGAAAGCGACAGTTGGAGGAAGAACAACATGCGCATGGGAGGAAGACCCAACGTCGGTAGGTTTAGGGTTTTGGTAATACATTGTAAATGGCTGAAGATCCCGAGAGATATAAATATAGATACACGGGTATCATATAGAGGTTGGATTTTTGTATGAGGTTTGTTGTTATGTAGAAGTACGGGTTTTCTGTATTAGTTTGGGTTTTTATAATATCCCATCCTAGTTTTGTACGAGTTGATGCGATATGTAAGAATATTATGAACTATGTTTGTAAGTTGTTGAGCTAAGGGTAGAGAAGAGAAGGAAGGTTTGAGGATTAGATTGCAGGCTGTGGAGCCTGGTGCGATCTAGTTCGCCTCATATAGATCTTACCCATCTGAGGATAATTGTAAGCACACAGCGCTGGAGATGCAGAACTACCATAATAAAAGAGCCAAGAGCCAAATCTTTGTGGACGTAGCCCAGGAGGGGGTGAACCACAGTAATATTTGTGTAATGTGATGAATGCATGCATCTCTTTACTTTCTTTCAACAGTTCATTGTTATGCTTAATAAATGAGTGAATATATTGTTATGGAATATGATTATGTTGTTCGGGAAATAAGTTGTGAAATGGGAATGTGCACCCATGAAGAATAAGTAGATTACACTCTCAATTCGTAGCGCATGGCTCTGGTTAATAAATCCATATCTCCTACTCAATCCCAGGCTGTAAACACCTGAGTCTTACAACCACCCATTTAAATCTATCTCGGGTGAGACTGTGTAGTGCATTATGTGTACTATGTCGTCTTCTGGTTTACCAGGAGGGTCGATAGTTTTAGAGGATTTGTTGGAAACCCGAAAGACATGAATCCTAGGTCAATAACTCAGATGGTTAAGAAAGAAGAGTAAACCAGTGGAGAAGACCAACAAATAGTAACCAACATGTATCTTTGGTCGATCCTTCCATGTTCTTCCTTCTCATTTCTCATGACAGTAGAGATGCAACCACGTCTTCTAGCGCTAATGTGGTTGTATTAATCCCTATAGCCACAACTAATTTATCGCTATTGGAATGTTGTTCAATACTGAGAGGGGGGGTGAATCAATATTGCTTCTTTTTCTCAAATTAAATTAATTCTTTATTAGTCTAAAACAATTTATCGACAAGAATGTACAAAACTTTGAATTTTAAATGTAATAATCATAAAAACTATATTTCATTTACAAGTTACAGTTTGTAAGAGACACCAATCTCTCTTCTTTTGAGAACCAATTCAAGGAGACACCAATCCCTTGTTTTCCAAGTACCAACTTGAGGAAGCACCAACTCCATTTAGATCATGCTTCAACTTGTAGAGGACTCCAATCCTCTTGTTTTCAAGCACTAACTTGAGGAAGTTGCAACTCCTTATTCCAAGCTTCAACCTGTAGAAGACTCCAATCCTTCCTTGCTCCTCCCTTCCAACCTCGCTTCATGTGTATTTTTCAGGTTTCATATACTTCCTTGGACTCTACTTATGTCTTTGATCTTCTAAATTAGCTCACAAAGACATCTTCTTTTTACCAAAACCTTTATGATTATATTGTCTTCCAATAGGTATGATATTTAACCATTGTGTCTTTTCATAATGAGCCATTATACCTCTTACTTAATTTAATAATAATGTTGATATTTCATTAATAGTTGATTTTAATTTCAAAGGCTTGAAATCCCTTGTAATTTGTTTTTAAGAACAACATTATTCCTCTGTTATCATTTATGAATTGTTCATGAAAGCTCTTTATTACTTATATTTTGATGCCTTTGTATGTGACAGATCCAAATCGTT
>SNQJ01S0205860.1:0-16720 GCA_010110895.2 Picea sitchensis | reverse complement strand
AGAAAAATCATCAAGCAAGAGTGTGATCAGGATCATTAAGAAGATTCTCTCACATAATAAGAAATCGTGGGATTCTCACCTTAAATATTCTTTATGGGAAAATAGAATAAGTACAAAAACATCCATTGGCACTTCTCCTTTTTCAGTTGGTGTATGGGACAGATGCAGCTTTTTCAATACATCTGAGTTTTCCAGTGATGAAATTATTACAAGATGAAGAGGAAGAACTAAATAATGTGCAAATAAGGATTCATCAAACCATAGAGGGATTGATGAAAGAGAGAGGGATTTGGTATTGGTTAAATCATAATAACATTAGGAGAGGATGAAGAATATATTTGACATGAGAGCTAAGGAAAGGAATTTTAAGATAGGATATTTGGTTTTAAAATGGGATGTCATGAGAGAAGACAAAGGGAAGCATGGAAAGTTTTATAATCTTTGGATGGGACCTTTCCAGGTCATTTCTATTCAGGATAATAACACTTACGAGCTAGTTGATTTGAATGATGATTTGTTGGGAGCTCTTGTTAATGGGAGGTTTCCCAAGAATTTTTTACAATACTGAGATCTAAGTGTATCCCACTTGTATCATATTAGTTTAGTCTTATTTCTTTAAAATTTTCTATTAAGTCAAGTTTTTGTCAGTTTTATGTAATTTCATTTTGTGCAAATAAATTTGGACCATCATGTGAAGCTGTTGAGAAAGGAGGATGATCTGCCCTTTCACAGATAAAGAAGACACATTACAAATTGGAAATATCATACTCCATAGCCCAATGGATAAGGCGACTAGTATACTATTCTCAACACATCACAAGGATCTATTGTCCTCGTTGGAGCCAATGTTAGTACAAGGTTAGTTTTTTTGGGGGGGAAATGCACATTCAAAGGAATTTTTAGCATTGGATATTACTCTGTTAGGGAGAGAATACCACTTGGAGCATATATCATGGAATGATTGGTCTTAACAATGAGAATTTGAAGTGGAAAATGTTGTAAAACAAGGAACATGGGGTAAATTATGCAAAACGAGCTTAATATAGGACATTGAGGGCTTAAAATATACACACATGATATCGTGCACTAGTCAGGGGCTTATATCAGTGACCAAGGGTTGCAAACAAGAGCTAATGGTCAAAATTTGAACACATGTCATCAATGCAACAAGATCAACAACTCAGATTAAAGCGTGTTCCATATCTAGAGATCAACGACACATAACATGCATTACACCCGCAACCCGCTCGACCTTTAATGACATTTAGGCATGCAAGGGGTGGTTTTGGTGCATGATACATGGCAACAGTTCATTGGTTTCACATGAATTGTCACTATGGGAGAACAAATCCCTTTCCCATGCAATACCACTGACAGTATCGTGGAATATGCACGAACAAGTGTTCATTAATTTAGTGCAGAGTCATATAATGAGGTGGACCAATCATGAATGACCAAGCTCCCACCTGGACATGATAAGGCCCAAAATGCGATAAATGACTATTTCCTAGTCATATTAATCCACGTAGGCACTCAAAATAAACTATTACTAATGAGGAGATACGTGGACCAACCGAATGTCATCAATCCTAAAAGCCATGCCACCTGGACCAATGATAGACTACCATGTGTTTGTAGTACAATGATGAAATCATTAATGAAATCATCTAAAATTTTAACACAATCTTAAAATTTCGAGCAACAACYAATGTTGGATTGACGTGTGTTCATAGATCATTTAAAAAATGGATAAAATTATATCTCAATGGATTTTTCTGCATGAGAAAGGTCATCGAAAGCGTCAGAATAATATTGTGGCATGGTTGATCAAACTTATYTGAGGAAAATCATTGATAATCATTACAGTTTCAGATACGGATGACGAATATTGAGATCATTTCCCATACCTTACATGGTGCAGTATCCAATCCTCAATACTATGCTCAGATTTCTCCAATCATGGGTTCTACTAGCCAATTCTTCTACAACACATCATAGTTATATAAGAGAGGGACACAGGGTAGGTTGCGACCATTAATAGACATATACTCTTCACTAGATGCTTCTTTATGAGTTTTTTCTTTGATTGATGGTGATCCACATGAAGGGGGTTCTTCCTCGGGTAAATCTTGTTGGCCATATTGGCTTCAGATGTGTTGGAATTTCTACCTGTTCCTGTAAAGGGGAGGATGGTTGTTTCCTCTTCATGTTGGTTCATAAATAGTAATAGTAGGACACCCTGTAAATTATCCAAAGGCATATTTTCATTTTATGGACAACATCTGGTCAATATGGCTAGTAATGGACCCAAAGGATAGATCGATGTTGTTCCACACAACGATGTGACAATGGTTGAGAGGAAACGAGTAGCTTTTCCTTCAATTGACAAAAATCCCCAATTTTGTAGAATCAGAGGGTGCCTATCCCAAAAAATCTATCCTATGGGGTCATTCATATGGAATGATCTAGACTGAGCATTCTTGGTGTGGAAAAAACCTTCAATCAAAGTACCTTTTACCATAGTGAAAGTGATTGTTTCATTTTATTAGGAATTTCTTCTAGAAAGATAAATAATTTCATTAGCTAAAGAAGTCGTATCAATAATTTGTTAGGTGATTTCAAGAACAAGAAGTGGTTTTCTTCCAAAGAGGAGCTATAAATAATCCATGAGTCTCATTAGCTCATTATCAACAGAAAAAGAGAGGAATGGTGTCTGAACCTCAAAGTCAAGAGATCAATCTAGCTACATAAGAAAGACAGATTATGAAAGGGAATCCATGAGTTTGATAGTGATTCAACTATTTTCAATTGTATTAGGATATAATTCCCATATTTCATTCTTCTCCATTGTAATTGATCCAACTTTCATCTCTCTAATTTAATCTGATTATTAATAAAATATTTCAACAACAACTTTTTTCCCATATGTGTTGTAAATGTGTATGAAGTCTTGATGAATGTGATTGATTACTGTCCATTGACCACTCTTGTTTCATATATTGTTTGGATTATTCATATGGTTACATAATATCTATTTTATGAATGTATTAAACAATTAGTTGTTTGGAATGCATGTGATTCAAATTAGAATGCATAAACTGTGACAACTACTAAATTCTTGAATGCTTAGTTCATTTTTCTCCACTCATGCCTGGTAAGATTTGTTTGATACCTTATCTACACTCTCCTCTTTCTACATAGCCATCTATTCTCTTTATCCTTGAAACCCTAGTATACAAAAGATAAATTACCCCTATTAGTTGATGGTGTTACCAATCATCATGTCTAGAAGTTTTTATGATCTGCGAGGAGAGAGTGTTTATACATATCACCCTTTATAAAGAAAGGTATCTTTAAAACCCTTTTCTGATTTTTGGATCAAAGGATACTTGGCATCATTCCTTTGAAAACCAGGAACATCTTGAGGACTAACGCCACCAATTATGAAAATGGGCCTTATTAGCACTAGAAGTCACACCTAGATTGTTGTAGGTGTAAGCCTAGTACCCATCAGAATATAAATGGATTAAATTGGTTTGAGTAGGTGGATCAACAAGGCTAGGAAAGAAAGGGAGGGGGAATAAAAATGTCTATAGAGGCATTCCATTGGGCATGGAGTCATAACATCCAACATATCAAAGGAAATCAAACTGTATATCAGACAAAAGGGATATATAATGATGAGTAGAAGCATAGTGAATATGAAAAAAGGAAGAGCATCCATTATATAGAGATCCTTTCTGCAACAGATAAATATTTTCTTAAACAATGAACAATGATTTAATGGGCAAGATACAATAGATACAATGTTGTTCATGAATCCATCAATCAATGGCAGTTATGACCCTCAAAACCTACAATATATTCAAGAAAGAAGATAACAAATAAATGGGAAAAACATAGAAGACAATCTGATAACAACTCTCATGAATATTTAATGGCAAAAAATGTCATTACAAACAAGCCCCCATGCTTACAAATGAGCAACTAAAACGACTCCTCTAGTTCTCTCCTCTCTTGGCTCATGAATCCAACCCTTTTCTCATAAAAAACCATTTCATTTATAGTAAATAATATCTATCTACCCTAAGGAGGTTGAAACCAAGTAGTTACATAGGATTCCCCTCCATTTAGGAGTCTTGTTCCAAAATATTCCAACAAAAGCCTAACAAATTCCTATTTTTGGGGGAGTTTTTCTATAATGATAAAGGCCTTTTGAAACAGATCATTTTGATTGATATGGAGATGGAACACATGTCCATCATGTCCAAATAACTCCTAGGAGACCATCCGAACCTTCCTTGATAGGTGGAAACCTCCAAACAAGGTGAATATCCAACAACTATGCAAAACATAGAGTTTGCAGCGCACTAGTGTTTTAATTATAGCTCTCGAATGCCAAACTAGGTCGAGCGAAAATTTGGTCAGAAAGTCAATGTGATTATCATGCTCCTCCACAAAACATTTCAAAAAAACCCACATCACCATTTTGGAGTTATGATCATATATTTAGAAGCATATGCTACAGGAAATGAGTTCGCAGTGCCAATTTCAAGAATTTTACCAAATCCCATCCTCAACCTTTCAAAAATGGTATTAAAAACTTCATAGAGTACATGGTAGCTTTGAGGATACAGTGGATGTTGATAAGTATGAACGTGAGTGCCTACAACCTATCCAAGCTACAACCTTCTCTTTCCTGCAGTTCACAATGCTTATACCAGTTCATAGCGCTTATGTTTGTGAGTTTGCAATGCCAATTTCAAAATGGATCATGCACTTCAAGGAATTCGTTAGAAAATTTGGTGACATAATCTCTAAAAATATAATTAAAAGAAGGCGTTGAAAATCATAAAATCTCGTTCACATTCTATGTGCTAATAGGCCCCAAGGTACCTACTATAGTATAATCAATGTGAATAGAGGATCTAATGTTGAACACCCATAGAATCGGTTGATCAGAGGTCAATGATGTAAACCCATTGTCGATCACAAGGAGGAATGCTACTAAGGACTTCAAGCTCTAAGGTACTAGTTGGTTTCTATATCCCTCTCCTAGATAATGTGTTGAATTCAATAGGAAGATATTTGTTGAAGGAGGGCCTTAATGTATCCCCCATCAATTGAAATGAAACATAAATTGAGAGATGGTGTGAATATATAGAATCACCAAGAACAAATTACACAAGGATGGTCGACTCAAAAAGGAAAAAAACAACAACATATGGTTGACTCGGGCTTGGAATTCCCTTAAACATATAGCATGGCATAATGATGAATTGGAAACAAGATGCAATATATGGACTAATATAGGGAGACAATGAAGGAGGTAATGAAGCACTCTCCATGATGGCTAGAAGAATAACCAACTAGAGAAGTATCTATGACTCATATTATTGGTATGGATCCTAGGTAAGCTATAACCCAATTGTAAGATGATGACTCAAACATGTTCCATATTCAAGTGAGACTCTACCAATGTTTCCATTTTGTAAATAGATCAATGGTAAAAGAAACCCACTCTTTTCATTTTGGGTTTTTTAGTGTCTCCTTCATGGTTTAACGAGAAAAAAAGAGAGACAAAAGTGTGCTTGGTAGTGTCTTTTTAGTTTAGTTTTAACGAGCCTGAAAAAATATTTAAAATCACACTCATGAGGTGTCTTTTTCATGTCTTTTTACAAGTTTGAAAAAGACGCAAATGTTTACTCGAAAATGTGTCTTTTTCATGTCTTTTTATGAGTCCAAAACAGAGGTAAAAGGATACTCAAAATAGTGTCTTTTTCATTGTTTAAGAAGAACAGAAAAGAGTTAAATGTGAGCTCATTCGGTTCCTTTTTCATGGTTTCAAGAGTACAAAAAAGGGGTAAAAGTTATTTCGTCTAGAGAGAATGAATGGCTTAACAACATGATTTTATGTTCTACGTGCATCGAACTGACCTAAACAATCATGAATGCAAATTGGTACTGGAAAGTGAGATCCACTCTTAGAAACAATTCTCTCCATGGGTAGGTGGATGAAAAATAGAGGCTAAATAATGCAAGAGGTAGATGGTCAAGGGCTATTGAAATAGTGGTAAGTGTGATCTAGAAAAAAACCAGTGCAATGGTGGGGTGAATGACGTAAGCAACAAATGAATAAGTGACCATAAATCAACATAAGAGTCATTAACCACCTCGAGATATGGCCAGAATATAGATGGAGAGAAGAAAATGAGTCTCAACATCAAGTTAGGGTGGGGCTATAGGAGGGTCCTTGAGCCTATGGGAAATTGCAGCATGGGCATGAAATGGAAATCTGGGTCCTAACTAGGGAACCCATGGAGGGTAGGCACTATCATACAAGTTACGAAGTAAAAAAAATGGAGTGGCTAATGTCGCAACCTAATGATATTGAACCTAAGGCATTGTGACGGAAAATTTGATGGTCAATAATGAAAATCGTTGATGTAGGGAAAAACCTATCCCTATATGTCACTTTAAGAATATGTACCTCAAGTTTAATGGAAGTTGTCAGCTTTGTAAAAAAATTCCCGTAATCCTGTCAACACATGTAAACTAGATTTTGGGGTGAAAGTGCATAGTGAAATCTCAAAAAATAAAATATTTTTGGATTTTTTGGATATGATATATGAAAAACAAAACAATGCACACCACACACCTATATACAAGGCACTAAGAATCTTGATGGTTTGTGAAAAAGAGATCCCATTGCTAGGATTAGGCCAAGGATGTTGATCATCACCAATGAAATCATGAGTCATTATCAGCATCATATGTCTCACCATGTCAGGGCCATGCCACATAGTAATGAAGTTCTATATTCAAAGACACTCATCGTAAGTAATTTCGCCAGGTATGGAGGATCTTTGATGATTCCCATCAAGGCATAAAGGAGGGATGAAATGGAAATATTTGATGTAAGGGGAAGTAGAGAATTTTGTGGAAATTTTGGAAAAAGATAACCAAGGAAAAAAAAGGGTCAAGATTTGGAGGTCTACTTGATCCAAGAGGATCTTCATAGTCGACACATTTAAGTCGGCTATAGTCATTGTCACTATTTTCTACACAACAAAGAGCTCACATTAAGATTTCTGATGCATTTCGAATGAGGTCAATTGGACTTCATATGATAGAGATATAACTTGTTGAAGAAAAAGGACAAAGTGAAAAAAAATCAAATTTAATGATTAATACTTGTTGATCTTAGGTTCTCATGAAATTCATGTATTTTTCATTATAAAATGAAATTATTTGGAGCAAGAGCTAAGAAGGCTTTTAGTTCCTAGTCTCAAGGAGAGTCTCATGGAGAGTTGAGATCTTCATGGATGGTTGAGAGATATGATCCAACCAATCCCTTGATATTTTCCAGGATCCTAATTTAGCAGATCTTGAGAGATTTTGTCTCCTAAAAATATTGAACTCTATTTGAACTCCTTTTTGGGGAGCTTGTTGATTCATGAGAATTCTTTGTAAAGGAGAAGCATATTGTAGGCTTGTTTATGCATATCTCTTTCAAGAAGAATCAATAAATAAGGTTCATGAATCTCATGGACCCAGAGACGTAGCTAGGGGGTCTGATGAACTCCATTATGACATTGTTGTCAGAGCTATATGTGTGTGATTTTGATGCATTATCACTTAGATAAGTAGAGTTTTATTTACAAGCGTACACAATAATTTTGAAAATTTGATTCTATTATGCTAATGTATTCATTAATAAGGCATTTTTAATCAATTTGATAGCTCTTATTCACATGAAATTTCGTCAGTAAAAGATTCTTCGTTGAAAATTTGCATGTAAGAAAATTCTCACCCAGTTTTCAGATCAAGTGGTATCAGAGCAGGTATGACAGTTTTTTAGATTATGAATATTATCATGGGAAAATGATTGAAGTGATAAATACTTCAAGAGTTGGAAGAAATAAACCAATGCATTCGAGCAGAGAATGCATAGGTTATAAGGATTCTACAAGTTATAGAATAAGAGAAGCAAGAGCTTCAAGAGAAATCTCATCTTCATGGAGAATTCCTTAATGGAATTATTGAAGAATTGCAGCTCGAATTGCAAGCCAAGGATGATATTTTTGCTAAGTTGCAGTATGGTGAACGAATGGAGGACAAAGAGTTTTCTATCATGGATGCATAAACCCAAACTGAGGTATGCGTTGAGGGTATTTCATCATGTTCACTTTCATCTCAGTATGATAATAATGTTGGCATGAAGCTTCTCACTAAAATGGGATACAAAGGAGGTGGACTTATCATTAATGTCCAAGGAGTCACTCAACCATTAGAGGTGGTACAAATACCATGACTTGCAGGTTTGGGATTCGGTCAAGAGGATATTGGAGAGTGCTCAAAGACTACTAAGGAAAGATCCACTTCAAAAACCATTTTTGCATCAATAGATTCCAAGAGAGGAGTCAAATCAGCTAGTCCTCGTCAGATCTGCAACAAGTATAAGATTGGAAGGTATAAAGGTCATTTTCATTCAAATTATTTCTTTGATTCTAAGAATCATGTTTCTTGCAATATGCATTCTTGCACTCAATCTTCTAACCATGATGTAGCCAAAAATCACAAGAAGAAAACTTGGGTAAAGAAGACAAGCACATCCACTGGAAGTGAGACAAAGTAGAAGGAACATCTTTCACGTCCTCATGACAAAAAGATTATGTTCAATGGAAAATGAAGGAATTTGTGCAGTTGTAACATCTGTGGCCATTGGGAGAAGAAGTGTTGGAAGTTGCATCTTGAAATTTACCACAAATCAAGCAGGCAGCTTGTGAAAAAACCCATGAAGAAGGAGGCTACATCAACCATTGAAAAAACATGGTTACAAGAAAAAGGTGCTTGATGATGGTTGGGTAAGTAGTTGATAATGTTTCTAAAAGTAATTTTATTTCAACTATTATGCAAATTCTCGAGTTATATGGGGGAAGGTGTTGGAGAAATTACTATTTTCGACACACTATCTCAGTGGGAGTTAACTGACTAGTTCTATTTTAGACTTTTTATTTAGACCATGACTATTATGCATGCATGAATTCCTAAGGAAATCTATTTGCTTGATTGATTTTCTTAATTATGGAGTGTTCATGCCTCTATATGAGTGTATTTCACTCATTGATTGTATCGGTCATTCATTCATTGATCGACTCATTGGAGTAGTGTGAATATATGTTCTCATTTTTCCATATTGAATCTCTCGTCCTTTTCTTGATAAGATTTGTTTGTATTTTCTTTATATAAATCTCATGTGCAGGTTTCGATGAAATATTGACATGGTATTATAGCTAAGTTTGTTGGAGCAAGTCATACAAGCCAAAGAATAAGGCAAATCGAAGTTTCGGCGAGAAGACTCCATGTAAAATACAAATGGATTCTCCCAAAATATTAACTTTATAAGGCAACGACCCACATGAGAAGTAAATAGACCCATTATTCAAGTGGGTTTTCAACCATTTGATGAAATTCCTCACCATTTTCTCAATATTTGATCTGCAAAATCGCCTCCTGAAAAGTGACACGATTTTTTATCTAAGAAAACTCTGTGCAACTCCAATTCCAATTTATCCCAAATTATTTGTTTTCTAAGGAAATGGTTTGGTTTGAATGTAAATAGACCCATTTCGGAAGTGGGTTTTCAACTGTTTGATGAAATTCCTCACCGTTTTCTCATAAAGGAAGCCAGAATATCATTTCCTCAAATTGATACGAATTTTAGGGGTTCTCAGACACAGTGGGAGAGATGCATACATCACCTATTCTACAGTCAAACTTGGTGGTAATCCTCACACCATACAATTATTTTGATTAGAATCCCAAGGCTGAATTCCAACTCAGAAGGAAAGTATTGTACAATTTGACGATGGGGATAGAAACAAAGCCTACATCAGCAATTGAGAAGACCAGATGGGGGAACCGAAAGGATGAGGCCACATGACTTCTTCTTGAATTCATTTCAAGTAATTTATGGTTTCATGTTTCCACATGCAAGACTCCAAACGTGATCTAGAATACCTTGGAAAGTCTCTTTGGAAAGAAGGATCAGATGAGAGGTCATATTATTGAGGTAGAGTTGAATACTTTGGATCCTAAAAGTTTTGATAATATACATGATTTCTTTACTAAGTTTAAATCTTTGATATTGAGTTTGGAATCTTGTGGTTTTGATAAATATAAAAAAGTGGACCAACTTATTCTAACAATCTTGGCTAAGATAGGACCAGAATATGTTGTCTATGTTTCCACTTTCCATTCTGGAATATATCTCATGGGAACAAATTGGAAGATTCCTACCATGGATCAATTCATTGATTATCTAACACAAGAGTAGGAAAAACTCATTCAGATGGGACTAATAAAGGATCCCAAAGCACATGCACTCATCATGCATGATGGAAAATGATCATTCAAACATAACGGAAAAGAGAAACAAAATGAGAAGGAGGGATATTCCAAATACTTCAACAATTCTTCAGGTTCCAAAGACTCTTCATATTCCAAGAAGAATAAGAAGGGAAAGCAATGCACTTACTGCAATAAAACAAATCATGGAGAATCCACATGCATAAATAAGAAAATCGATCTTATGGCACAAATACTTCAGTAGAAAAACCTTGGAAACTTCATTCCAGAAGGATTCAAGAAGTAGAAGGAAGAAGATCATGCTCCTAAGAAAGGTAACCATCATGCTCTTGTTGCAATTAATGTCTCATATGATTCATGGATTATAGATTCTCGCACATCACATCATATGGCAGGGAAAGAGGAAGTTTTCACTTCTTTTATTTCACTCTCAAGACCCCCTATTCTCATGGGGTATGATACTCTGGTGACAGTAGTAGGAGAGGGAAGAGAGGAACTCCATAATGGTAGTTTTGAGAATGTTTTACATGTTCCAAAGCTTTCTACGAATCTTCTCTCAATTTATCATCACTCAAAAAGGTAAAAATGTTGAATTTACATCAGATTTAGTTTATGTACTTGATATGTGTGACAATTCCATTATTGCAATTGGTAAGGTGGATCAAAAATCAAGGTTGTATAAATTCACTAAGTTTGCTAATGATGACTCCTCTTTTATACTTACACATAAGGAGAGTACTTTGCATGCACCTCCAATGCAACATGCAGATACTCTTGTGCTTCTATCAATTCCAGACATCATAGATGATTCCATACACTTTGATTCTAAACATGGAAATGAGCAGGTAGTACATCCAGATAAGAATCCTGCAATGAAGCTTCAGCACATGACCAAGAGGGCACAATTCACACTTTAGGAAGCATGTGTTCTTGCATGGAATCCATTGGATTCAAGGAGGAATCTATCTCAGCATGAGGAGACTTCTCATGTACTTCAAGATTTTGAACCTATGATACCCATGCATTTCTATATGGTTCAATATTCAGATCCACATACCTACAGTAAGGATGTGGGAAATACACTATGGAAAGCAACCATGCAAGAGAAGTGTGACTCACTCCTAAAGAATCAGACTTGGCATCTGGTTCCACTTTCTCCAGAAATGAATATTTCCAGGTGCAGATGGGTCCACAAGATCAAGAGGTACAAGGATAGACAGGTTTCCAAAGTACTTCATTAGATCCATAAATATTTCTACATCTTCATGAAGAATTTCAGTGAGCATAAATTTCATACTTTGCAGGATCATCTTGGATTGAAGAACATAGTTGCCTAGAAGCTTCCTTTTCTTCTTTGGATGCATTGTCTTTTGAGGGGGAGGGGGTTTTCCACATGGTTTTCCATCTTTCCTCATTTTTATTCATTGTTCATTAGTTGCATTGTACATGAGTACCTAATATGGCCTAGTAGTCGAGACTCATTTTTTACTCCATAATGATGTTTAGGGGGGGTGTTGGAGAAAATACTATTTTCGACACACTAGCTCAGTGGGAGTTAAGTGACTAGTTAGATCATCACTATTATGCATGCATGCATTCCTAAGGAAATATAACTTCTTGATTGTTTTTCTTACTTATGGAATGTTACTTCCTATATATGAGTGTATTCCATTCATTCATTGTATCAATCATTCATTCATTGATCGACTCATTGGAGTAGTGTGAATATATTTTCTCATTTTTTCATATTGAATTTCTCATCCTTTTCTTGATAAGATTTTTTTGTATTTGCTTTATCTAGATATCTTATGTAGGTTTCGATGAAACATTGACAACAGGTATCCCTCTTTTGATGAATAATGCTCAACATTTTTCTGACTCAAATTGAAAAATCCAATGGTCTTGAGAAGAGAATGTGTCCGTTAAAGTTTCTTGCTCGGAATTGACCACTCAAACGTCGATATCATTGTGATCATGGTGTTTCCTATGGAAAGGTCGAAGTTATTAGTACCTTTCCCAGATTCAAAGGAGGGTACGATTCTACATTGGTTGAAATTGTGGGGAAATCCAAAGGAGTTGGTTATGCTGCTCATAATATATGGAGCTTGCTCCAATGCAATGACAACATGATCAAGGAGATAATCCATGGAAAGGAGTCGTCCTATACATGTTGTTTTTACCCATCAATCCATTGAAAAGTATCGTGGAGACAGTGTTCTAGTATCGTGGAGACAGTGTTCTAGCTGTAGATTATTTACACTAGAATCCATGGAGAAGTTCCCTGCGAGGGGATGAATAGTTTTTGTAGAGATTATGATAATTACATTGCCAGTTTCGTCATTTATCTCAATGTCCAGTGCAATAAGAAGTTTTTAATATTCCACATACACTATGGAGTTTACCACCTCTTCACACTGATATGGATGCAATTCAATCAAAACTTCATTGCATTGTTAGCTTCGAAACACATTTGCAATTTTTAGTTACGGGTTTCAAGTTGAGAGCCTAAAAGATGTATGATCGGGCCTCTTGATGCCCATGTTTGTGAGGATCGATATTTTGATGCCAAGAGAGGTAACAAGAAGTGGTTCAGTCCTTGGTTTCTTCCACAAGATGAGGAACAATACAGTTGTGAAGGTGGATTTGTATACCTGCGTACGGATTTGGTGAAGCTGCAAATGTTGTATAGCTACAATGTCTAAATCGAAATTAAACCACGAGCAGCTTATGGGGGATTCCAAAGTCCATGAGAAGTCCACGTTATTATGCAACTCTGTTTTTGCTATTAACTAACTAATCACGAGCAGATTATGGGGGAATTCCAAAGTCCATCGACCCAAGAGGCATTAACTACAAATTGCATTCCAGAAGACTGGAGGCCATTTTTACCACCTCACTAATTCTAACATTTGTGTCTTACACTCCAACGGAATTGGTGACACAAATATTATGTGGTTTCTTGCACCAGATGGTTGAATCCAATACGACAATCTCAATATCCACAAACCAATACCATCAGAGAAAAATGTGAATCCTTGTGATGTATGGGTTTCTTCTGTTTATGTTTCAATGCGTAATTATATGCAGTTTCTGGTGGTGTTTTAGTGGCTGGTGTAAGTTATTGAGGTTGAGTTTGTTGGAAATTATTATTTCCTTTATATTGTGGTCGTCATTGTCCAAGGCCGCAATATGTTACATAATAGACAAAAATAACGTTTTGTTGTCAGAAATTCCAACATAGATTTTGATGGTGTTAAAATTCATGATGCTCGTTAGCCATGAAGATGAACCATTCTTAATGGAATTGAAGAGTGCACTAGTGGCAGGGCCGAGGACTATATCGGAGGTGGAGCACTTGGACATTACAACGAGTATTGGACACCAAAGCATAGGGCTGAGACCACTTATACACATAGGGAAATGTTTGATTTCGAAGTCCAAGGTTATATGGATTTGATAACTATGGGTTCAAAACTTTGGTAAAAGTTAATACACCTTTTTAATATGGGTACTTTATTATAATGTGCTTCTTGTTCTACTTATGTGGATTTACATTATAGTTTTTGAAACCAATGGTATTGATGCCATAGGTGTTGGCAAGAAATGGGTGCTTTTGGAGCTAGCATGTGCAGATTGTTATAGTGGGTTTTGAAGACCATATAGTCTACAACTAGTGCACTTTTATTTTCATTGTGACTATAATGATGAATGTTTCTAAGATGTAATGGGACTTTGTAGCCACTTCTTTGTGAGAGGTATTATTTTTCCTAAAGTCTTAAATTTCTAAATTCTATGTTGGGAAATCATTTTAAAAAGGGATTTTAGCCACTCTTAAGTGAGGAAGAGAGTGAGAGGTATTTTATTCCATGCCTAAGCCTTGATTTGCTTCATTTTAATCAGTTGAATGAGGCGATTTTCCTAAGCAATTTTGGGGATTCCTTGTAAACTTGTCCAAAGAGTGTATTTATAAACTCTTACCAAGTATTTCAAAATATGTAATACATGTACCATCAACTACGTAATCTAGATATCATCAGATACAAGTTTCATATTTATGCAGATGTGGGATTTGCATTTAGAGCTTCGAAGAAAAGAGGTGAAGAAGACACAGGATGTGCCTTTTCAGGACATTTTCTTTGCAGCAAGTGTTGGGTTTGCATCCTATTTCCGAAGTACATGGGTGAAGGAAGACTGGAATGTGCCTTTCAGATACATTTGCATGCATTTGATCTTGGATTGATGATTAAAGTTGGTACTTTTGGAGAACAAATTGTTTCTCTATGGGGAGGTGTGATCTAGGAGGATCTTCATAGTCGACACATTTCAGTTGGTTATAGTCATTGTCAATATGTTCTACACAACAAAGAGCCCACATTAAGCTTTCTGATGCATTTCGAATGAGGTCAATTGGACTTAATATGCTAGAGATATAACTTGTTGAAGAAAAAGGACAAAGTGACAAAAAATCAAATGTAATGAGTAATACTTGTTGAGCTTAGGTTCTCATGAAATTCATGTATTTTTCATTATAAAATGAAATTATTTGGAGCAAGAGTTAAGAAGGCTTTTAGTTCCTAGTCTCAAGAAGACTCTCATGGAGAGTTGAGATATTCATGGATGGGTGAGAGATACGCTCCAACCAATCCCGAGATTTTTCAGGATCCTAATTTAGGGGATCTTGAGAGATTTTGTCTCCTAAAAATCTTGAAGTATTTTTCGGATGGAGACTCTATTTAAACTTCTTTTTGGGGAGCTTGTTTATTCATGAGAATTATTTATAAAGGAGAAGAAAGTTGTAGGCTTGTTTATGCATATCCCTTTCAAGAAGAATCAATAAAGAAGGTTCATGAATTTCATGGACCCGAAGACATAGCCAGGGGGTCTAGTGAACTTCGTTATCACATTGTTGTCAGAGTTGTATGTGTGTGATTTTGATGCGTTCTCACACTGATAAGTAGAGTTTTATTTACAAGCATACACATTAATTTTGAAAATTTGATGCTATTATGTTAATGTATTCATTAATAAGTCATTTTTAATCAATCAAATATCTCGTATTCACATGCAATTTCGTCAGTAAATATTCTTTTTTGAAAATTTGCATGTAATAAAATTCTCACCGAGTTTTTCATATCACTACTAGATGCCCCAACAAATTCCCCCAATCCTAGATCGAGAATCATCATGCTGACTCTCATCAGTTTCGAATCAAGAGAAGATGATTGATGTGTCATCTCATCCTTGGGATCATTTATGGAAGCCATGACATCCAAGATGGAATTAATAGAAGGCAATGCAATATCTAGGAAATCATGTGAATGTGGAGAGTCAACAACCCATGTGACTGGAGTAGGCTAATCATACTCCATATGAGGATGGAGTTGTTAACCAATATCATTGGATGTTGATGAGATTGTTGAATTGATAATATCTACCGTAGTGAGTGGCATGGAAGCTCCATGAGACTAAACATTCTTAGGACAAGGAACCAACCAAGGATCAACAGACACCAGGGATCCACTAGTAAATGAAGAGATCATATTGACTGGAACAATGACGAGGGTAGAGGATGGTGGAGGAAGGGGAAAAATTACCATCAATGAGGAATTCTTGAACATCCCCACATCAACACTCATGTAAGAACTATGGGAATCCCCAATAAAGGGTATGTTAGAACCCACATTGGATTTGACGTCTAGGGTGAAAAATGCTAATTGATTGATGGTAACGATTTTCCCTTGGTGAGGAAAGTGAAAAACCCTAAATACTAACAAGACGATTGTGGTCATCTCATAGAATCGGGTACGATCGAGTAGTAGATTGTACTCAAGAGGTGGATCGACTACCTCCACAACAATGGAGACAGTATTACCACCTATCTCAATGGGAAATGTAGTGATAATCCCATAGGGATGGAACATATGTCCATTGAATCCTTTCAATATCGTTATAGATGTATCAAGCGTTGGAGAACTAATGGATTTAAAACATGAAATGGACATGATACAAGTTGAGGCTCCTTCATTAACCACAGTGTGAAGGATACTTTTCCCAAGTACCCTCACTTTAATCTGAAAAGTGATTTGATGGGAAATCCTATGATGAACCTAATATAAATAAAAGGTAATCAAGCTCTACTATGAGGGATCAACCCCACTAATCACAAATACTAAAGCTTTATATTGCGCTGGGAAACTTGGAGGACTTCAAGGGAAGACATGGCACATGGTGCCTAGGCCAAGTCTTCCCAATATTATACTTGTGGTTGGTCCATGCATTTGGATTATTTGTCATACATGTCAAATAATTCCCTTCAGGGGGAAAATAAATGTTTCAAAGGATGGCTTCT
>SNQJ01S0205858.1:0-16299 GCA_010110895.2 Picea sitchensis | reverse complement strand
CAACTATATCCAATGAGAAATGAACAATAGTATAAGAGTTTCACCAATACACCACAATACACCATGCACAATATATGGGGAATAATTAATAGTTATTGTTCAAGGGAAGTAATGACTTCCAAAGGTAGCTACAACTTCCAAATATAAAGGGAGGGATAAACCTCCAAGAGGAAGATACAATCCTCCAATATCAAGAGAGAGTTGAACTCTCCATTCTTTCCCCTTCCTTCCACCCAAGAATATATGAAAGATGATAAAACTTTACATTAAATCATCACCATCAACCAATCATCACATAGAACCTGATAATGCTTCCTAAGACTTCTTCAATTTATGCAATTCTTCAATTATTGGAGTACTAGAATCCTATATATAATATTAGTCAATGTATTATCTGAAACTAATCCAAGTTTCACTCCTTGAATCCTCCCCAAAAAGAAATTATAGAAAGAATGGTAGACTTTATTCAATTATGGTCTATTCAGGAGACCAAACTTCTACATAATGCCCCGCGCTCAATATTTAACATCCGATTCTGAAACTCACAAAAAAGAAACTACATTTCGTACTATTTCCATTTAAATTTGTCCCATGTCATTTGGATTCTCTATGAAGAAGTTATGACTATTTTACCTGGAACACCTGTTTATTGACTAGCTTTAGGACTGGTCACAAACCCTATCTTCCACAGAGTGTATCTCCATAATTATAACGAATCAAGAGTTGAAAATTTTACCAGAGGTAAATGTATGTGTATTCTCAATACCATAGCGATTTCACCATCTGAATCATTCTAGAAAAAACGTTATAGAAAAAATGGTAAGATGACCTGAAAATAACATACCTTTGAACACATCACCAAAAGACTTCATCCTCCCTTGAAATCTAGCCTTCTTTACTTCTTATTTCCTCTGAAATTTGACTTGTATCAAAATGAATGTATAATGATATTTATTTATACCATTTATGTCACTTCATTTTAACATTAGGGCCAACCTGACACTTTCTTATTTTGTAATTCTTTTCTTTAATTATCTTCAAGGCCTACATGTACTTCCTTCTTCAATTCACTTTGTCATCTTCAAAAATTCATTTCTCCTCAACCACGAGGATCCACGTGATGTGACACATACCACCGGAAACAACATGATATATACTATCCATTCATGGGTGTTGTATATGCATGTGCATTGTCCTTCATGTCCAAATACCTTTATCAATCTTGCAGTCCAAAACCCATGACTAGGGTTGACATCAATGACAACAACCAATCTTCCAACAAATACATCTTCAACAAGATTCTCCTCTTCTTAATGTGGGCATGTAAATGATGTCAGTTGTAGAGATTACAGAGATCAAGAAGCAGGTACACGGATTATTGGATCAAGGGGTCATCAAGCCCAACTCATCTCCTTGTGGTTCTCTGATCATGATGGTGCCAAAGAAAGATGGCACATGGAGAATGTGTGTCGATTACTGGGCATTAAATAAAATCATGGTGAAAAATTGATTCCCTCTTCCTCGTATAGATGATTTACTTGATCAATTAAAGAATGTTGTTTATTTCACTAAGTTAGATTTGTGCAGTGGATACCATTAGATCAGGGTTGTAGAACATGATGCATGGAAGACTTCCTTTAAAACCAAACATGGATTGTTTGAGTGGTTAGTTATGATGTTTGGGCTTTGTAATGTTCTGACAACTTTCATGCGTGTGATGAATGATGTATTTAGGCCTTTTCTAGATAATTTTGTGATCGTATATTTAGATGACCTTCTTATATTTAGTGGGACTTGGGAGAAACATGTAAGGCATGTAAAGAAAGTATTGGATACTTTGAAAAGGGAAAAGTTGTATGTAAAATTGTCCAAATGTGAATTTGGTAAGACTAGACTTGTGTACTTAGGTCATATTGTAGGAGGAGGACAATTAAAATTGATCCTTCCAAGATTGATGTAATTGTAAATTGGAATGAGCCCAAAAGTGTAACCAAGGTACAAAGATTCTTAGGTGTAGTCTAGTATTAGAGGAGATTCATTCCAAACTTCTCCTTTATAAAGACTCCTTTGCATGCCTTAACCAATGTGAAGAACACTTTTCAGTGGGGAGGAAAGAAACAAAAATATTTTGACACTTTGAAAGAAAATATCATTACCGCATTAGTATTAGCACCGTCGAATATTTAACAACCATTCGAGATCGACATAGATGCCATTGGATATGCCATAGGTGAAGTATTGATGCAATATCATAAGCTTATCTGTTACCACTATGAAACTTTTAATCAATTTGTTTTTAACTATCCTACATATGATAAAGAGTTTTATGCATTAGTTCAAAGCATAAATAAATGGAAGCACTACTTGTTAAGGAAGGAAACAATCATACATACAGATCATCAACCCTTACAGTATCTCCAAGCACAAACCAATCTGCAACAATCTCGACAATATAGATGGATGGGTTTTATACAACAATTTCATTTGGTAATCAAGTACAAAAAGGGTACGAGTAACCAGGTAGCTGATATGCTTTCTAGACCTCCTATTGTTGCTTCTATTATTTTGAAGAATGCTTCTTTATCTCATGATATATATGTGGAACAATATGCCATTGATGAATATTTTAAAGAAGTATATGAGAAGCTAACCCATGGTGCACAGGTATAGAACTATTGTCTACAGGGAAAAATACTCTACCATCTTGGAAAACTATGTATTCCTACAAGTGAACGAGTCCATGTAATACGAGAAGCTCACACTTCTCTTATGTCTGGGAATTTTTGGGTAGGAAAAAATATGGCTCATCTGCAGAGGTTTTGTTACTAGCCTCCGATGAAATCAATTGTAACTAAATATGTAAAGGGGTGTGTGATTTGTTTTACTTGTAAGCCCACTAATAGAAAACTAGGGCTATACTCACCACTACCTGTTCCATCCCATCCATGGGAAAGTATCTCCATGGATTTTGTAGGGGGTTTACCAATGTCGAAAAGGGGTCATGACTATTTGTATGTTGTAGTGGATAGGTTCAACAAGATGTGTATCTTAATTCCATGTAAAAATAAGATCACTGTTGAGAAGACCACTAATCTCTTGTTTCAGTATGTTTGGTTTCACTTTGGGTTACCCACATCCATTATCTCAAATCGAGATACTCGATTCCTTGGGGATTTTTGGACAATATTGTGGAGAATGATGGACACCAAGTTGAAGAGGATCACAGACCGATGGACAGACAGAGGTTGTTAACCGACCAATGGTACTTTTTATTCGAGGCTACTTAACAAGCATCCCAAGTTATGGGATAAACAAATACCCTATGTACAACATGCTTACAACCGAGCCTTACATTGCTACACTCAGTGTTCACTTTTTGAGACATATTTTGGGTATTTACCTAAATTTCCTTTGGACTTGATGTATGGGAGAGATTTTGATTCAAATGAAAAAATAAATGAAGACAAAGCCTGCAAGTTCATCCAGAGAATCCAACAGGTACAACAAGCAGTCAGGGAACAATTGGAGAAAAGTCAAGCACAGTATAAATCTCGGCATGACAAACATAGGGTTGATCATCAGTTCCAGGTTGGAGACCAGGTATGGCTTCACATCAACAAGGAAATATTGAAGGGTGAAGGAAATAAACTCAAGCCCATCCATTATGGACCCTTCAATATTTTGGAGAAAAGTGGTACCAATGATTTTCATCTAGATCTTCCACCTTATATGCATATCTACTTAGTTGTAAATGTGGAGAACTTGAACTTTTTTGAGCCTCCCATGATCATGGATCAGTATGAGGAAGTTTCAATACCTTTAGTTGATGAGTTTTCTCCTGAGTACTTGGATGAGTTAAAGGAAGATATCATCTTGGACAGAAGGATGAGGAATTCATGTAGGGGTGATGCTGATTATCTTCGAGTAGGCTTAAAGGGAACACATCCAAGCAAGGCAAAGTGGATTGAGAAGGACAAGGTGAGGGAACTCTTCCCTCACTTATCTATTGATTGATGAAATCTTTTGGTGGTCCAAAAATATCTCAGTGGGAAGGCGTGATCCAAAAAGGATCCAGAGAAGAATAAGGGCTACTCAGAATTCACAGAAGCAACTCAGGAAGTTCATAATGGCCTCAACAGACAGAGAAAGGGAAAAAATTCAAAGTCCTCAAAACTCAGTGTAATTGGAATCATTGCGAAGAGCACATTGCAATATTTCCAACGATGTAAATGACTCATCAAAAAGAGTTACGGATTGAAAGATATCCGTGGTCAAAGTTTTGGTCAACCTAGCCCAGTCAGCAGGGATGAGTCAGCATCTGTATTGCTGACGTCAACATCAGTACGAATGACGTTAACATATGTACAGTGTATGTGTCACACGTATAAGTTGACACATGTCATTCTGATGTCAGCATGATGTCAACATTGTGATGTGGCAACACTGGAGGCTACCACATGTCACTCATTTTTGGCATTTTCGGGTCAATCTGTAGACCAATGAAAAATCACCACGTGGCCGTCCGTATAGCCACATGGAAGACTGTATGATGATGTGGCAAGATGACATTGAAGGATTATGTGGCAAGTGACTGTGAAAGTGGTTAGTGTGGCTTAATGGTTTTCTACCACGTGGCAGTGGGCAAATTCCCAATGAGGGCCCGAAAATTGAATTTCAAAAATAAAAAATGTGGGCCCACCAAATTTGGTGGCCAAACAATAAGTTACAAAAAATATAAACAAGCACTCCAAACTGATGGAGGTTCCATTCCACATATTCTATATTGTTATAACTATAACCCAAAAGGGGAGGCCCATGGGTTCGACCCCGAGACCTCCCCCCATACAACGCTTTAGCAATAACAACCACCATCGTTGGGCCAACATACTACGTTGTGTAGTCTGCCCCACTTTTTCATTTTAAGATGAGTCTTCCCACGGATGGAGAAGGAGGGTGTGATGGTATGTTCGAGCACGAAAACCAAGACACAATACAAAGAATTTAATGCAGGGAGAATGCACAAAAACCGAGATGATATTTCTCAAGGGCCTAGGAGTGGCAGAGTTAGATTGAGGTGCGAAGACAGTCATTTTTGGGTAATTCGACACCACAAATTCAATGGTGCTATCTGTTTTCTGATCTGATCAAAGATTCTATAGCTTAATTCTAGAATGAGGTATACTTATGTATTTTTCCAAATTCTTTTGTTGAGTTAATAAAAATGCCTATCCATTTGAGAGCAGGACCCGGAGACATAGTCCACCAGGGATGAACTCTGTTATCAAGTTTTTGTGTTCAGATTTGATGTTTATGTCTCTTCATTATTGAGCTTTTCCTTCTTTAATGGTGCACTTTAATTTATACTCATTTAATACAATTCTTTATAAGTCACTTCGATGAAAAGATCATGGATCATGCCTCAACTCTTGTGTAATGAAGGCCATTCTTGAGTGAAAGGGGAGGAATAATTTCAATATATCATACTATTGATCTTATGACATTCAAGGGGATGGAAAGGAGAGCTTGGATGAATTGTTGCAGCGTCAACACCAAGGTTGTAAACACTTCACTATTTATTTCTTTTCATAATATAACTTGGTCTATTCCCTTGATGTTTATATTTTTCACTATATGCATGTCTATTTTCATCTAATTCAACATAGATAGATCTATTCCGCTTGACAATATATCATATAAGAATGAGGTATTTTTGTTTTCTTTACATGACTTCTCTTGAAGAAAAGGCGTGGACATCAAGATCAAGGGTTGGAGTAGCGAGGAAGAATGACGTAAAAGACGTAAGTGTTATAACCCTAATTTGCACCATACATGATTACCTGGCATCAGGCCATCTCAGATCCCTTCTTTGCCAAAGAACTGCTGAACAACTCTTTAAAAAACCTCTTTTATAAGGGCCCATGTGCCCTACTCCATTACTGCACGCGTGTACATGCTAGCTGACCTAAAACAACCCGTGTGTACCTACAAAAACATCAAAAAAGGAAAGTTGCAGACGGAACACGCAGCTTTGGGTGAGTTAACTAAATCTTCCGGCCATGCATGGCCGATGGTTATTCCAAATACCTAGCTTCTTCTAGCCTATAAAAGAAGCGTTAGGGGTCCTATTTGGAGGAGGAGAATAAGAGTAAAGAAACTCTACCCAATTGCACATTCCCATTGTCCCAACCCTTTAGCCATCCTTGTGCAAAGAGAGATACAAAGCAAAGAAGTTAGAGGACATTTGAAGAGGAGCCCAGGATTAGGTTCATGGAGCAGTGGCCGGTCTCGACATTGTAAGTTGATTCATTAAAGTTAATAATAAAGAAATTCTTTTCCCGTCCCACTATATGAGTTCTTCATAGTTTAGTGAATATATGTTTGAATCTCTAACCCATTAATCTATAGAACACATGCATGTAGAGTTTGTTGCTTGTTTTGTATGCAGGTCAGCCTTGGGAGGATAGCTGCTAGCAAGCAATCGAGCGTGAAGAAAGATCGAAATCAAACATCAGGAACAAGGTATGTTCATTTAACCATGTATTTGCTTAAAAGAAATGGGGATTAAGTCCGGGACAACAGTAGAAAGTAGGTTTCTTTCGGTCTTATCTGCATGCATAATATAACCCTAACTGCTAGTCCATAGGGGGATTTCCCACCACAACAGAATTGGCAACCATACTGGGGAGGTCTCTAGGGTTCCTGGGAATATTTTTGGGTATTTTTAAAAGACTGGTTTTCTTTCCTGTTTTTTGAAGTTTCTGCAAAGTCTGAGCTAACATAGATTCTGGTCTTCCATACCAGCTATCTCTGTTTCATTGCTTGACTGTGTTTTTTCGAGGCCCACAGAGGTACACACGGCCTACATAAGGTCTACACGCATGTACCCACGCCCTACTTTCTTACAACCTGCGTGTAAATGCTAGCTGAAGAAGTAACAGTAACGTGTATGATTCCAGAAATTTTTTGAGGCAGTCATCCTCTTCCCTGTCAGAATCATTCATTCTCAGGGGTTTTCTGGAACTCTTTCTAGTCTTGGTTGTTTGTATTCTACGGCTTAGGGTTCATCTCAGATTGGTTTGTTTTATGAATTTTTCCTTACATTGTTTTTCTTTTTTCTGTTAAAGAAAGTGTCTAAGCCTTCAAGAGATCTTGGTTCTCAGTATCAGTGGTCTCTTCCTGGTTTGGATTGTCTGTTTTTATTTGTTTCAGAGTTTTAGGGATACACGCGGCCTGTATAATTCTAGCACACATGTACACGCCCTCTGGCTCTACATAGCTCGCATGCACACGCTTGTTGTTGAATTGTCAGTAGTGTGCTTGTGAAGGATAGTTTTTTTTGAGGTTGAGGAAACCATCTTTTCCCTTGACAAGAGTTATACCTCTTAGGTTTTTGAATCTCTTTCCTAGCATTCGGTAGCTTAGGTTTGATCTCAGCCATAACTTTCTTTTTCATTTAAAAGTTTTCATTAAAATTTTCTTTAGGGTTTTTAGACAAGTGTGAGAGTCCTTTTTTAAGTTGCTAGTGTGTGATTTCTTGAAGTGATTATTTGCGATCTGTGATTAGGCCAGAAGTTTTTCTTGGTTTTTTACTTGTTGATATTTTTCCTTTTTTCTTTGTGAGCATTCAAATAAAAAAAAAATCTTTCATTTCTTTGTCTGGTTGAAAAGTGTTGTTTTGCATTAGTAACCAGGGAAAAGTCTTTGCTTTCATAAGTTCTTGACAATGTGCTTAGATCATAAGTATCCTGTAGTCAAGTGAAATCCTTCTTTAAGTTTGCTGGTTCAAAAGATCTTAGAATTTAAAAAAAAAAAATTAGAAAAGTTGTTGAAAATTTGCATTAAGTGAAGGTTTTTGTTTCCAGCTTTCTGTTCATTTTTACTTTCGTCTTTCAAACATCACTAGTTTCACTTTCATACCCTTTGACATAATACAAGCCATAAAATTAATGCTAAATCTAAAATTCATTATACTTTTATGTTTGTAGGGTTAACCAACTAGTTCAGGATTAGGGCCTTGGATTAGGTTGGAGAGGAAACTCTTCAAGGCCATTAGAATCAAACATTGGAGTCTGAGTTAGGGAGTGTCCAAGTCTAGTATTGTGAAAGTTATCTGGGACCCCCCTCTAACAAAGGGGATAAACATGAGGTCACATGTGGAAAGGTAGCAGAGATAACCCCTCCAAAGCCGGACCAATCGTAGTGGAGAACACATATAGAGGGCTTGTCTTGGGATTCTGTCGATTGCATTTGCCACGGAGCTTCATGGGTCTCGAATCTGTTTGAGGTCCTCAATTTTCTTTCGGACCACTTGTTCTCGATAACCTTGAAAAGTTTCAGGCTCGATACCCTGCTCATTTTGGTCTACCCGACTTTCGACTATACCCGCCTGGTGACTGTTCGCGTGCTGGCAACCTAGTTGCCTATCTTTTTTAGGGACATACACAGGTGACTGCGGGGGCATACCACGGTACTTAGGATAGACATCGGGCCATGCTTTGTAGAGTATACCTAGAGGGTGCTTCCATGTTCGAGTTTCACTTGCACCGGTAATTTTCTCTAGTGTTGGTTGTTGTAACTGTTCTTCCAATTAATTTAGTGTTTGCCTGTCTTATCTTATAGGGATTTTTTTAGTGTGTGTTTTTTTTGAACGACTAGAATGCCCTAGAGTGTCTTTTATCTTCTCACACATTGGAGGATCATGAGCTCCACCGGTCATGAAGGTTTCTTTGCCTACCGTCGGTTACACTAGAGCCACCCCCGCCACCACTAAGGCGAAAACTAGACCAACAAGGGTCTTTTGAAGCGACCGGGTCACAAGAAATTGTGCCCGACCAACATCTAGAGGAATCGATCATTTTAGATCTTGGAGTGAAAGCTTTTGGTCTGGTTGAAACCTCCACCACTGATCTTTCGGCACCCACCATTGTACTGATTCATCCTTACGAGTGCCAGACAGTGTCGCACGTAGCAATGGAAACAAATGTTGTTACTCCTTCTGGGAATTCTTCAATTCCCACTACGGTTGTCACCACAGGAGAGTTTTCACCTCCTAACCCACCGTCATCGATCTGAGCCACCATGGTCTCGACCGCCTCTACATCGCATAGTGGTCTGATCCCATCTCTGGCGATGGCCACAACCCCTTTCACACCAAGTGTGATAGGCCCTCCGTTCTCATACAGGATGCCTAGTTCAGGTACAAGTCCTGTACTTTCCTACTCCACTTCACATACTTCAGGTATGGGGGTAGGGAGATCTAACGCTCCTCTACAAGGACACATGGGGGGCACTCCTTCTCCTTTTAACGCTTTCCCTTATGGGGGAGGTCATATACCTCATTCGTCCCCTTCACTAAGTGGCATGCATCAACAATCCGCTGGGCCACCTACACACCATAGTTTATTTGGAGCGGGGAGTCAAGGACCACCTTCGCATAATATGTCGGTAGGTTAGACATCGTTTTATTTGTTTGGTGCGATTAGTAACAATGCCTTCTCGTCAGCTACTTTCCCAACTGGGGGTAACCCCAGTTTCAGACAACCTATTGCTATGTAGTGTACTATTCCTGCACAGGGGCCACACCCAGGAACTTCTTCCGCATCAGGACCTTGGAATTCTTGGCAGGGATCATTTCCCTCGTCAGGAATGTCGATCTGGGGTAATTATTTTCACAATCAATGGAACCCAGAACAAATCACTATGCCTATCCCCACAGGACCGACATGGGGCAACCCTTCCCAAAGTCCTTGGAATGTAATGCATGCCCAACCATCTATGTCCTATTTTGGAAATCAGTCGATGATGTCTCCTCACACGCACAATCCATACGCAGGCCATTTCCATGGTTTTTATCAGAACCCAGGCTATCAGCCGAACTTTTCCTAGCAACCTGGTGCTAGTCCAACTCCAGGCCCCTTTTTCCCAGGTTATCACCAACAACCCAAACTACCCTTCCTGGAAACTTTGCATTTTCCAGACTTGACAAGGTTGTTGAATGACCCTATCTGTCACAATCCGCGTTGGCCTTCTATGGCGACGAAGTTGCCTTCAGACATCCCAAAGTTCGAAGCCAAGCCTAACGAAGATCGAAGAGATCATGTGACTACCTTCCATCTTTTGTGCTCATCTAACTCATTGAAAGATGACTCTATACAGTTGTGATTGTTTCAACGTACTCTCATTAGGAGTGCCACGAAATGGTACATTGAGCTCGACTGCTCAAGATATTCTTCCTTCGGCGAATTGGAAATGGACTTCCTAAACCATTTCCAATTACCTGTAAGATACGACGTTGGCACATAATTGTTGGCTAATTTCTCCCAAACAAAAGCGAACCATATCTCTGATCACATCCAAGAATGGAGACACTGAAAGAGTTTAATTAAGGTACCAGTCCCACCAACATTCCTGCTTGAGTGGTTCCTTAAGTCTTTGGTCCCCCAGTTATCCAAAGATGTCACGACTTCAGGAGTGTTTTCCAAAGAAGACGCCATCATGAGAGCTCAACAGCTTGAGCTCATCTATTCTTAGTCTGGTTTATTATACAAGATCTTTCCAGATGCGCCACTCTCAATACTTGATAACACCAGATAGAGAGATGGAACACATGCCGATGGTATTGTTGGTTCAGCACAAACAAATCCCGCTGAGCAATTGATGAAGCAGTTGCAGCAGTTGTCTATACAACACACAACGACCAACCAAACTACTACTTTGGCTGCTCCCCCTACCAAAATGTCAGATGTACACACGGTACAATTGACTAATCCAAAGGCCACCCAACAGCTTGAAGGAAAGAAGAAACAATGAAAGAAGGGTAAGGGGGATAAAAAACCTACCGATAATGCTGGCGGGGAAAACACTGAGAAACGAAAGGCAAGGTATCCATGCAACTTGTGCACGGAAGACCACCCGACGTATCTATGTCCTCTGCTTGCAGAAGCCCAAAAGTTTGTGATGCAGCAACAACCTGCTGTGTTAACCAATCCATTTTAACATGGGAAAAATCTAACCCAAGCCTCTGCAAGCATGGAAGGGGGCAGCCAAGGACCCTCTCCATATTCGAACAACCTTGCATCCACGAATGTATATATGGTGAAGGGTGATGCTTTTATATCGACTAGAGCACATGACTATAGTAAACCAAGCACTTATAAGAAGGGAAAAGAAGCAGAGATCCCATCTTTTCCTCTACAGATTGAGAAGACGTTGGGCAAAACAATGACACGCATCCCCAAATGCACGTTCAAAAAAGATTCTCACAACCCAAACGCAAGGGTCGCCTAGAAATATTCTGTGGTGGAAGATTTATCACAAACCCCTTGTGCGATGTCTGCTTTGGAGGTCCTCCAAAGCTGCCCTTCCCAGAGGAAAGCCTTGTTAACCACTTTAGGATCTATCGAGACTTGTAATTTGGGTACAATCATGCTGGATACAACCGACTTAAAACCTCGTCTGCTTACCACGTAGCATTTCAGATAGTAGTGGCTTATCCCATGAATTTTTTTACTCAGAATATCTTCCACATGGTGGTTGATGAGGGTGCCTCGACATGCATTATGTCATTGGCATGTTGGAAAGCCATTGGCCAGCCAGTTTTGTCTCCATCATCTACTCTCCTCACTGCTTTCGACGGTCATTCGTTCCAACCACATGGTATCATTCCCTCTTTCCCCATGCAGTTAGGAGGGAAGACCATGTGTGTCAAGGTAGAAGTAGTCGACACGCCCCTCGACTATAACCTCTTGTTAGGGAGGAGTTGGACTTATGCCATGCAAGCTGTGGTTGCTACAGTTTTTTGGGTCTTGTTGTTGCCACATGAGGGCTGGATTGTGACCATCGATCAATTGTCTTTCTCCAGACCTGAACCTTCATTGGGGGAATCCACGGTCCTGATGATTGATAATCCTCAACCAAGAGTGGTCAACGTAGGGGTTGGTTTGTGCCCATCTTTGATGGGTACCTTCGATTACCCTCCCCCTCAAGGTGATATCAAGTTTATATCCAATCACCATAAGGTAGATATTTTTCAAGTTTTGTCATTCCACACGACTTACTTCGACGATCCGTGGATACTTCCTTCCCCATCGGCCACGATGGACGGGACAGGGAACCTGGGCATGTCCATGCCCTTGCCCGCAGCTGAAGTAGCATACTCTTTAGTCCAACAAGCTTCAGCCAACCCAGATCCAACTCCTGTACAAGAGTTCAATCCGCTTCTAGAGCCTATTTGGGCTCAAGGTTCTCTCACTGACACCGATTCATTAGACTTAGTCTTTCCCTTTGATGAAGAAGTAATTGAAGCAATGACTAGTCTGGACAAACCCTGGGATGATCGTTATCATAGATCATACTTCCTCCCAGAGTTAAGCAGAATCGAAGCAGGGGAATTCACTTTGACTATGAGTGGAGATAGGTCTTGTCCTATCAATCCTTTGGCTACTCATGATGTTTATGTCGAGGGTAATATGGAAAGTATCGTTGAAATGGTACCTATAAATCTCTCCAGAACCCCTGGCGTCGCAGACAATGTTTTCATCGGAGCATATTGCTCCCCCGTGGAGATACCCGACATCGACCCACAAAGTGTCGATCATGAGCTAACTTTGTTGTTTTTCAAGCTCGCTTTGAGATCCGAAAGAAACATCCGGTGAGATTGCATTTGTGCTTTTCGATCTTTTCCGGATTAACTGAGAAAAGTAACCTCTACGGGTCTTATTTTAAGCCCTTTACAGACCCTCTAAACATGAAAAGATTGCTGAGCGATCTTGTGGCCTTTCACGCTCGTTAAATTGAAATTTGAAGTCACATCTGTCTGACGGTAGTTTACCCCTTTTTCGGTCCGGATGCTCAACTGTACGAACAAAGGTATACTCTATGGAACTTCAGTTCTCTAGAAGAGTACTCTCATGTATCATTTTAACCCTTTTTCGAGCCTGAGGGACTAAACTTACGAAAAAGGAACCCCCTCGGAGTCCATAGTTAAGCTCTTTTCAGACTCCCTAAAATTGAAAAGATCGCCAAGTGACCTTATTCTTTCACACTCATTAAACTGGTCTAGAAGAACATTCTTGACAGAGTCCATAGTTAAGCTTTTTCCAGACTCCTTAAAAATGAAAAAATGGCCGAGTGATCTTGTCTTTCTCACACTCGTTAAAATGGTTGTGAATAGACAACTTGTTGGTTCTAGTTTACCCCTTTTTTGAACCGACTAGACTATCTTCGAAAAAGGTACCCCAATGGACTCTCCTTTTATGTTTTTTCATAATCTCTAAATACGAAAAAGCTCAGAGCTTACCTTCTCTGGGCTCATTAAACTTACATCGAAGGACGTTACCATTGTGTGTTTTGTTAACTGCATTTGCATACCTTATACGCCATCCTTGTAGCACGTTTCTTCTGCGTCTTAAAACCCTTGGCCCCTAGAGGATTTTTTCCGAGTATCCTTATTCTGAACATCAGTCTTGTCCTTGCGCCTTGAACTTGTATGTTTGTAACACTTGTTCCTCCATTGTAACGTAACATTCCTTTATTTTTTTTTCCAAAATCATTGAAAAAGACAAAAAAATCAAATACACCCCAAAAAGAGGAAGGGAAAAGTATTTTCTTTATTGGCAGCATAATGAGTTGCCCTTGGATAAAGCACATCTGTCCATTTGTACGTCAAACTATGGGATGTAATATGACCTTAGGAAGTTGTTCTCTCTACATAGAGTTATGTCCTCCTCCGTTTGGTTATTCTTCCAAACATATGGAGAGTTTGCGTTGCCTCCTGTTTCGTAAACTTATGATTAATGCCATGCTGCCTAAGTCTCATCATTTGTCATGCTATTGTCCAAGGGAAGTTTCTACCAAGCCTGAGTCGACCTCTCTGCAATTTGTCTCTTGCCCTCATACCCAACCATCCTAAACGTCCAATTAAGTCTTTGTTCGAAATCCATGAAGCCTTCAGTCTGATCATCAAGATTATCTAGTCCATGACCGACGAGCCGTCAAAGACCTCTGGGTAGTGAATTTGTACACTCATATTACACTCCTACCCAAGTTTTGAATATTTTGAAGTTGTTTCTCGAGCTCTGAAGACCTCATCTCCATCCATCAGGTCGTATCAGCTTCTAGAAGATGGATACTTTATATGTATATATTTTTGATTTCGAGATGTAGCTCCATTGTGCATTGTTCGCGGCTACACTTTATATAGTTATTTGACATGGATCTACAGTGTATTTGATTGGTAGCCATGATTCTATTCTATCCCGAGCATGGGTATGCCCGCCTCAGTGAGACATTTTTTATTTTGCAGACGACGCCTCCCGATTCTTGGTCCCTGGGCTCACTTGTTCGGCACATCAGTGAAGATTGGTAATGTATTTCTGCCATCAGATGCTCTTTTGACCTCACACATTAGGGGGCATCTGTTATAACCCTAATTTGCACCATACATGCTTATCTGGAATCAAGCCATCTCAGATCCCTTCTTTTCCAAAGCACTGCTGAACAACTCTTTAAAAAACCTCTTTTATAAGGGCCCACGCACCCTACTCCATTACTGCACGTGTGTACACGCTAGCTGACCTAAAACAACCCGCGTGTACCTACAAAAGCATGAAAAAAGGAAAGTTGCCGACAGAACACATAGCTTTGGGTGAGTTAACTGAATCTTCTGGCCATGCATGGTCGAGGGTTCGTCCAAATACCTAGCTTCTTCTAGCCTATAAAAGAAGGGTTAGGGGTCCTATTTGGAGGAGGAGAATAAGAGTAAAGAAACTCTACCCAATTTCACATTCCCATTGTCCCAACCCTTTAGACATCCTTGTGCAAAGAGAGATACAAAGAAAATAAGTTGGAGGACATTTGAAGAGGAGCCCATGATCAGGTTTGCAGAGCAGTGGCCGGTCTCGACATTGTAAGTTGATTCATTAAAGTTAATAATAAATAAATTCTTTTCCCGTCCCACTATATGAGTTCTTCATAGTTTAGTGAATATATGTTTGAATCTCTAACCCATTAATCTGTAGAACAAATGCATGTATAGTTTGTTGCTTGTTTTGTACGCAGTTCAACCTTGGGAGGATAGCTGCTAGCAAGCGATTGAGCATGAAGAAGGATCGACATCGAACATCCGGAACAAGGTATGTTCGTTTAACCATGTATTTTCTTAAAATAAATGGGAATTAAGTCCAGGACGATAGTAGAAAGTAGGATTCTTTCGGTCTTATCTGCATGCATAATATAACCCTAAGTGCTAGTCCGTAGGGGGATTTCCCACCACAACAGTAAGTCATCTATACTCTCTTCTCATTCCTATTGTTGACATAAAGATTGTATCTAGGGGGAAAGTAGAAAACCATTTGTTTCTCTCTGTCTTGGATCAAAGGGGTCTTGATCCAAGGGGGGTTTCACCTATTCGCAGGGAAAACTTTTCCACAACAAAAATTGGCAACCATACCAGGGAACAATCATTTTGATATTTCCTTAGTGCTTTATATCCTTTTGATTTCTTCTTTGTTACTTGATCCTTCTTGATTGTATGAATCTTCTTTGATTTTTCTTTTCCATCATCATCACTAAAAATCCTATTGAGTCAAGAACCTGGCCCTTTACCATACATAGGATTTTTTTTGTCTTTTTCACCAAGTTCAAGACCTCATCCCTCCCCTATAAGGGAGTACAAAGTGATAATATCTTGATTACCCCCATCTCCCAATGTGTTAGGGGGTGATGAAGCCTTGATCATCACCCTGTATGCAATGTTACATGGGATATAATCTCTTTTCCTTGTGAATTTTGACTCTGCCCTGTCTCCTTTTTGTCAGTGTTTTGTCTTAAGATTGTACATCAGAGTCTTTGCTACTTCATTAAGATTTCGATTTCTTTTTAAATTTGAGTTGTTTCCATTCTTCAGATTCCTTTTGAAATTTTCCTTCTTTTATCATTTTTTTGTATTACTAGACCACTTTATGTTCTCTTGATCCTTTTGTTGAGTCTATGTTACTGTCGATCTAATTTCTATTACCTTTGGGCATTCATACCTCTATTATTTTGATTCTAAAAAATTTCAAACTTCCTTGTTTGTCTTCAGAATCTCTTTTATTGATTTAGGGATTGGAATATGTTGTTTTAGGCCTCTTTTGATTGAGTTCTTAATTCTCTTTGACTAAAAATCAATCCTTCATAGATTCATGAATTCATTAGGCTTATCACAACTCTTTCATGGATGTTCAATCTTTCTTTGATCATATTTAAAAGGTTTTAGAAAGGGATTTCTTTGGATTTCCATTTTGTTGGTTTTTTGTGAAC
>SNQJ01S0205857.1:0-16429 GCA_010110895.2 Picea sitchensis | reverse complement strand
GAAGAAAACCCTACATATTTATTGCCCAAATTTATCCAATAAAAATGGTTCTTCAATAACCTAATTGATATTTATGTGCAACAAGAATTCTTCTAACAATATAAAAGATTGAAGGAGGGCTTCAACATCATAATTTCTTTGTGATCAACATCACATGCACAATATTATTAATCAAATATAAATGCATCCATATATTCTTCACGAGAAATATGAGAGAATAATTTGATCATATCAAATAATTTTAAAGGAGTATTACTATAAATATCCAAAGAAAATTTGATAGATCAATTTCAAATATATCATACTTAAGACTCAAAGTTATAAGATACAATCAAATTCAACCCCAAAGTAATTATTTGTGGAGTTTGATTCATAAAAGGTGTTCTTTATTACAAAATCTTCAATAGTCATATATATGGTTGTAAATACTCCATGATCATATAATAAAACTATTTAACACTCAATAACTCAACCTTGTGCCCAATTGAGAGATTCAAGCATAAAGCTATGAGAAATGGTGTAGAAGAAGAGAAAGAGTAGAGAAGATGGAGATCTTTCTTCATTGATCGGAAGGTTGTCTGTATATTCATGGTTGTACCTTCTTATTCTTTTGATATTCTTCCCTACCCATCTAATAATTTTTATTATTGAACCCTTGATGAAGCACTTCGTCTCCTTTTTAAAATTAGATCTTCTAACTACTTAAGTAGTTATGGTTTTTCCCTTCTTGAATTTCCCTTACACTTTTATTTTCTTGAATCATTCACTTTAATTAATGTCTCATTTAATTTTTTTAAATAATTTCGCATCATTATCATTTGTATCTTTAAAATGGGTCTCTTTCCTTTTTAATAATTTTTTTTTAAATAAACTTTTATTTTCAAAATTTAATTAATTGCCCTTTAAGATAGGGGAACAATATTTTAACTTTCTGGACATAATAGTCAACATTTAATCCATTTAAATCCATTTAAATCACTTCATATATGATATTCATCATCTCATCTTTCCAATTATATACGTTTTTTTCCAAATCCGATTATCGGATCTCAAGATATGATCTCGTGAAACTGAGTTGTCACGTAGAACCATTAAAAATAAAGCTGACTGATATTTCAATTTCTGGGGAAAATGTGGCTACTTTCAGCCCTTATAACCTATACCATCATCTTCCTCTTTGAAATATATTTCGAATGATATAAAGTTTGCACGATTCTGACTCCCAGAGCTCAAGTTATGGCCTCTGCAAGATCATGTCTCAACCTTTGTCCATTAATTTCGTGGGTCATTCTTAGCCCTTGATTTAAATTTGTCTTTTCTTTTAAAATGCCCAGAACACATGCATTTTGGTGGTTGAAACATTGGTATTTATAATGCAAAGTCCTTCCTTATTATTCATGTGAGGTAAAGGAAATTATGGAAGTCATGCCTTAGGTTAACTCTTAGAGCCTTAAAAAATATATCTCACGGTAATATTTTTTCCACCAAGTCTTTGCCTAGTCATTGCCCAGTCAAATTGTAGATGTCTAACACATCACATCCAATTATCATCCAATCACCTTCCCTGTGTCACTTGGATATATGTTCATAAAAATTAGGACAAGAAAAATAAGATTAAAATAATATGAGAAATTCATGGAGAATGGCTTGGTATGGAATATGTGATATAGAGAGTAGAGTGCAAGAAAAAAATAAAAATGGTTAAGTATGGAGGGGAGAGTAAGGAAGAGAGAAGAGAGAAAAATGGTTAAATATAGAGAGTAGAGTACTAAGAGTAGTGAGGAAAGAGAGTAAAGTAGAGTAGAAGAGGGAAAAATGACTAAGCATGGAATGAGAGTGGAAGATGGAAAAATGGTTAAGCATGGAAAGGAGAGTAAGAGAGTGGAGAGTAAGGAACAGAAGGTAGAAAAATAACTAAGTATGATAAATGAAGGGAATATGAGAGTAATGAGAAAATGAAAAAATGACTAAGTATGGGATGAGAGTATGAAGAGAGGTGAAGGGATAAGAGAGGAAAATAGTTAAGTGTGGAGATGAATGGAGATGGAAGGTGAGAAAAATGACTAGGTGAAGAGAGTACTTAGTCAAAAAATTCTAAAATGAATAGGAAAGGTGCATCGTACTTGGACAAATTCTTCTTTCCATTTTTCAAAGTTCTTTTTGCAATCTCTCTGTCAAACTTCTAGATAAAATTATAAATATCTTAGGCATACAAACTCAGATTTTGAATCCAAAAAATGAATGACAAGGCTAAGAATGAAAGCTACACAATGAACTTATAATAGTTCAATTTTTTTTTTATGGTATCATTTTTTTATCATACCAGGAGTGGGAAAATACAGATGACCAATTTTTGGACAACAACTGGCTCTAACTACGGGACAGTGATCCCCCGTGGGTTGTTGAGAACCCAGAATCTCAAGACTAGTTGCCTTCTCCATTGGGCTATGGAGTCATCTTCAAAACACATTATTTTGATTCTATTTATTTCATGGAGTTATATTAGTAACTATCTTATTGTACAAAGCTAACCTGAAAAAAATAAAATATATACATACATAATCTACCTACCCTATCTTACTTGGAAGAAAAGGGGCACCTTAGGTATAGGTAGATTTCCAATGGAGCCATTCAAGCATTGATTTGTTTTGTGGAATGAACTGCATCACTATGGAACATATTGAAACTTTTACCGATGAGTCAGAGGCACTCTCAATGTCTATTGGAGAAACATTGAACCAGGTGTGCCGAAAATTTGATTGCATTGTTTGGCCAACAATGTTATGTAACCATAATTCAATGAAGTCAATTATTTGTTGCTCAAGAATATTATTGTCTTTTATTGGATGATGAGGTTTCCAATCATAACATTATTTCATCTCTCTCCTCATCTCCAACCACTTCCAAGGTTCTTAATTCATCAACAATGTCTTGAAAACACTCTTCCTTCTTGTAAAGGAAATTGTGCTCATCATTCTTCTCAATATCCATTTCTTTCACCAATTCTTCTTGTTGCAAGTGATCTTGTGAATTTTCATCATTTTTTGCAAGGATGAAATATTCTTGTATGTTTGGTGAAAGATCCTTAATTTCATTATTGAACTTGCTGATCAAAATATTTTCATATCAAGTATATGGGAGGCTCAAATTTTCTTCTTGTACAATTGAATTTTCATCTTGTTAGGGACCTAACCCCTCACGTAGGTAGAATAATATAATTCCATGTAATAAAATCCAATATTATTAAGTCTTAGCAATAAGGAGTAATAAGTCAAATGTAATAAGACCTAATAGAAGCTTTCACTTCTAGAAGGATATTCCCTAGATTGTTCTTTTGGATAGATAGATTTAGTATAAATAGGAATATAGGGTATGAGAAATCTTGTCTTGGAGATTATTGTAATAGAGCTCTTCTCTACAGAAGGTTTCCCCCTCAAAGAGGAAAGTGAGCATTGCTATCATTAATCAAGGTGGTCTTTCTGGTGTTATTATGGTCTTATTCTGGTATTGTTCTGGTTATATCATTGTTTCTCTACCATTTCTATGATAAAATATTTTTTTTCTACATATTATTTTATCTCTGGATTACTACACATTTTCATCTTCAACGGTATGACTTGACTTGGAAAAGTCATCCAATCTTTGATTATATTCTTCTTCAAAATTAGTCACTTCATTATCTCACGTCCATATGGGAGAGGGTGTGTGGGAAAACTTTTCAACAAATAAATATTCTAATATATCCCAACCGGTAATGGTACTAGGAAGCAATGAATGGAATCATTCAAGAGCATTCCCACATAGAGTTTGTAAAAATATTTGACATATAATATTGTCTTTAGTAAGATTAAAAATTTGGCATGTACAATTGAATCTATACAAATGTTGTTTTGCATCCTCCAAGCTATTTCCAAAGAACGTAGAAATTTTTTCCATAGGAATATTATGCATCTGAAAATTTTATTCTAGTAAATTAAAGGGCCTCTATGTAGTCGCCTTCTTCTTTGGGCAGTTGTTCTTTTTGTTGCGTCTTGTAAATCCATTGATGGGATTGATGGATAATTTAAAGGAACATCATGACATGAATGAAATTCTTCGGAGGAATCATAATATACATATTTTTGAGATTTTTGAGTTTTTCCAATAGAGTTTCCAGGGAGCTCATTGTCCTGAATCTTCGGTGCTTCTTGGGTATTTTTGAAATTGTAAAAAATGTGCAACATCTTTCAATAATATTTTTATAAATCTCGTGCATTTACAACAACCAAAATTTTTCTTAAATCTTATTTTTGAAACTTTGAACCATGGAGACTCTGCTTCTTCAATAAGATATGAAGTAATGCCTACATATTGAAAATAAATGGTTCCCCGGTATGGTCACAAAAAATGTTGACGTTTGAATCTATCAGGACCCAAATGACAACCTCACGAGGATATGAATCCCCCTGCGTTTTTAGAGAGGCGATACTCCTCTTTGGCTAAAAAATATATCTTTAATATCTTGGATTAGAAGAATTCTTAGGAACCAAACCCTAGATCTTTATTGCTCAAATTTATCCAATAAAATGGTTCTTTAATAACCTGATATGAAATTTATGTGCCTTAAGAAGTCTTCTAATAATAGAAAAGATTGAAAGAGGGCTTAAACATCAGAATTTATTTGTGATCAACATCACATGCACAATCTTCTTAATCATATATAAATATATCCATATATTCTTCACGAGAAATAGGAGAGAATAATTTGATCATATCAAAGAATTTTAAAACAGTATTACTATACATATCAAAAGAGAATTTGATAGATCAATATCAAATATTTCATACTTAAGATTCAAAGTTATAAGATACAATCAAAATCAACCTCGAAGTAATTCTTTATGGAGTTTTATTCATAAAAGATGTTCTTCATTACAAAATATCTGAGAGTCATATATATGGTTTTAAATGAATAATACAAGAAGAACACTCAAGAACTCATTCTTGTGCCCAATTCAGAGATTCAAACATAAAGCTATGAGAAATGGTGTAGAAGAACATAAAGAGTAGAGAAGATGGAGATATTTCTTCGTTGATTAGAACATTAGTTGTATATTAATGGTTGTACCTTATTATTCTTATTATCTTCTTCCCTACTCCTCTAATAATTTTGATTATTGAACCCTTGATGAAACACTTTTTCTCCTTTTTAAAGTTAGATCTTCTAACTACTTGAGTAGTTAGGTTTTTTCCCTTCTTGAATTTCCCGTACACTTTTCTTTTCTTGAAGCATTCACTTTAATTAATTCCTCATTTAAGTGTTTTAAATGAGTTCACATCATTATCATTTGCATCTTTAAAATGAGTCCCTTTCCTTTTTTTAATAATTTTTTTAAAATAAACTTTTATTTTCAAAATTTAATTAATTTCCCTTTAAAATAGGAGGACTGTATTTTAATTTTATGAGAATGATAGTCAAAATTTCATCCATGGAAATCACTTTATATGTGATCTTTATCGTCTTATCGTCCTATATTATCTTTATTTTTCCCAAATATGACTTCCATATCTCAAGATATGAGCTCGTGAAATTGTGTTGTCACAGAGACCCATTAAAAATAAAGTTAACTGATATTTCATTTTTTGGGAAAAATTTGGCCAATTTTAGCCCTTCTAACCTGTATGATCATATTCTTCATTGAAATATATTTCCAACGGTATAAATTTTGTGTGATTTTGATGCCCAGAGCTGAATTTATGGCCTCTGCAAGATCATGACTCAATCATCGTCCATTAATTTCGTGGGTCATTCTTATCCCTTGATTTAAGTTTGTCTTTTCTTTTAAAATGCTCATCCTACATGAATTGTGGTGGTTGAAACATTGGTATTTATAATTTAAATTCCTTCCTTATTATTCATGTGAAGTAAAGGAACTTATGAAAGTCATGCCTTAGCTTAACTCTTAATGCCTTAAAAAATATATCTCACGGTAGTATTTTGGCCACCAAGTCATTGCCTAGTCATCACCCAATCAACTTGTATATGTCCAACACAACACGTCCAATCATCATCCAGTCACCTTCCATGTGTCACTTGGATATATGTCCATAAAACTTAGGACAATATAAATAAGATTAGAATAATATGAGAAATTTATTGAGAATGGCTAGGTATGGAATATACAAGTTGTCTAACACATCACATCCAATCATAATCTAGTCACCTGCCACGTGTCACTTGGATATATGTCCATAAAACTTAGGACAAGGTAAATAAGATTAAAATAATATGACAAATTCATGGAGAATGGCTAGGTATGGAATATGTGGTATAGAGAGTAGAGTGTAAGAAAGAAAGAAAAATGGTTAAGTATGGATAGGAGAGTAAGAAAGAAACAAGAGAGAAAAATGGTTAAGTATAGAGAGTAGAGTAATAAGAGTAGTGAGGAAGGACAATAGAGTAGAGTAGAAGAGGGCAAAATGACCAAGTATGGAATGAGAGTGGAAGAGGGAAATATGGTTAAGTATGGAAAGGATAGTAAGAGAGAGGAGAGTAAGGAATCAAAGGTAGAAAAATGACTAAGTATTAGAAATGAAAGGAATATGAGAGTAATGAGAAAATGGAAAAATTACTAAGTATGGGATGAGAGTATGAAGAGAGGTGAAGAGATAAGAGAGGAAAATGGATAAGTGTGGAGATGGATGGAGATGGAAGGTGAGATAAATGACTAAGTGAGGAGAGTACTAAGTCAAAAGATTTGAAAATGGAGAGGAAAGGTGCACCATACTTAGACAAATTCTTCTTGTCATTTTTCAAAGTTCTTTCTTCAATCTCTCTGCCATAATTCTAGACAAAATTATGAATATATTATGCATAGAGACTCAGATTTTGAATCCACAAAATGTGTGACAAGGATGAGAATGAAATATACACAATTAACTTGTAATAGTTCAATTTTTTAATATTTTTCTGATATCATTTTTTTATCAGACAAGGAGCGGGAAAATATAGATGACCAATTTTTGGTCAACAACAGGCTCTAACTCAGGAATAGTGACCCCCTATGGGTTGCTGTGAACCCAAAATATCAAGACCAGTTTCCTTCTCCATTGGTCTATGGAGTCATCTTCAAAACAGATTCTTGTAATTCTTCTTCTTTCATGGAGTTATCTTAGTCATTGTCTTATTTTATAATTGAACTGAAAAAAACAAAATATATACATACATGATCTACCTATCCTATCTTACTTGGAACAAAGTGGGCACCTTATGTATAGGTATATTTCCAATGGATCCATTCAAGAATCGATCTAATTTTTGGAATGAACTCCATCACTATGGAACATATTGAAACTTGTGCCAATGAGTCAAGGGAACTCTAAATGTCTAATAGAGAAAAATTGAACCATGTGTGCTGAAAATTTGATAGCATTGTTTGGCCAACAATTATCTGGAACCATAATTCAATGAAATCAATGATTGTCTTCTCAAGAATATTATTTTCTTTTATTGGATGAGGATTTTCCAATCGTAACATTATTTTATCTCTCTCCTTGTCTCCAACCACTTCAAAGGTTCTTGATTCATCAACAATGTCTTGAAAAGACTCTTCCTTCTTGTAAAGGCAATGTTTCTCATCATTCTTCTCAATATTCATTTCTTTCACTAATTCTTCTTGCTACAAGTGATCTAGTGACTTTTCATCATTTTTTTCAAGGCCGAAATCTCCTTGTACATTTGGTGAGGGCTCCTTAACTTCATTATTGAACTTACTGCTCAAAATATTTTCATATTGAGTATGTGGGAGAATCAAATTTTCTTCTTGTAAATTTTCATTTTCATCTTCATCTTCAGCAATATGACTTGACTTAGAAAAGTCATCCAATCTTTGATTAGATCCTTCTTCAAAATTCATCACTTGATTATCTTGCGTCCATATGGGAGAGGTTGGGTGGGAAAAATTTTCAACAAATAAATCTCCTAATATATCCAAACTGGTAATGATACTAGGAAGCAATAAATGGGACCATTCAAGAGAATTCCCATGTAGAGTTTGTAAAAATATTCGGCATATAATATTGTCTTTAGTAAGATTAAAAATTTGACATGTACAATTGAATCTATACAAATGTTTCTTTACATCCTTCAAACTATTTCCAAAGAATGTAGAAAAAAATTCCATAGGAATATTAGGAATCTAAAAAAATTCTTCTAGTAAATTTAAAGAGCCTCTATCATCAAGTCACCTACCATGTGTCACTTGGATATATCTCCATAAAACTTAGGACAAGAGAAATACGATTAAAATAATATGTCAATTTCATGGAGAATGGCTAGGTATGGAATATGTGGTATAGAGAGTAGAGTGTAAGAAAGAAAGAAAAATGGTTAAGTATGGAGATGAGGGTAAGGAAGAGAGAAGAGATAAAAATGGTTAAGTATAGAGAGTATAGTAATAAGAGTAGTGAGGAAGGATAGTGGAGTAGAGTAGAAGAGGGAAAAATGATTAAGTATGGAATGAGAGTGGAAGAGGGAAAAATGGTTAAGCATGGAAATGAGAGTAAGAGAGAGGAGAGTAAGGAATAGAAGGTTGAAAAATGACTAAGTATGAGAAATGAAGGGAATATAAGAGTAATGAGAAAATGGAAAAATGACTAAGTATGGGAAGAGAGTATGAAGAGAGGTGAAGGGATAAGAGAGGAAAATGGTTAAGTGTGGAGATGGATGGAGATGGAAGGTGAGAGAAATGACTGAGGAGATTACTTAGTCAAAAAAATTGAAAATGGAGAGGAAAGGTGCACCATACTTAGACAAATTCTTCTTGCCATTTTTCAAAGTTCTCTTTGCAATCTCTCTTTCAGACTTCTAGATAAAATTATGAATATCTTGGGCATACTGACTCAAATTTTGAATCTGCAAAGTGTGTGATGAGTCTAAGAATGAAAGATACACAATGAACTTATAATAGTTCAAAATTTTTCTTTTTATGATATCATTTTTTTATCAGACAAGGAGAGGTAAAATATAGATGACCAATTTTTGGTCAACACCTTTCAAAATTATGATTACTCCACTAGAAATTATAATCACAAGATTGGACATCACTAGAAATTTAAATGAGAATTATATTGTTTTGGTTGAGTGATTCATATAATTGAAGTGAATAAAAAATAAGGAGAAGCCAATATTTCTTATTTGGGAAAGATAGCCTTCCATAGTATTTGCTAAGTCATTGAAACTATTAAAGGAAGGTCCTTTTAGTTCTATGTAGCATTTGGAGGAAGTTCTAGTCAGATATTTCTAGAAAATACGTAACCATATGTCGTCATCCATCAGGGAGATGGGAGAACACCATAAATGATATGTCATGATGTGTGTGGATGGGTCTTCTCCCAGCGTTCTGTCAAATTTTAACATATTGGATGGGGGATTCATAGGTATAATTGGCCATGTGGGATATGGGAAATGGGGTCACTTACAAGATGTGAGAGATCATGTAAGTCTAACATCACCAATAAAATAAATGACACACAAGCCAACAAATATTAGGATGACGATGAAGCTCTTGGAGTCCCATTTGAAACTCGCAGTCCCCCCATGTTTATACTTCTAGAAGGATGTGATGTTCCAAAGGGGTAACTTCCCCCAAGAACTATTAATATCAAAAAGAGAGGGAGGAAGGGCATACCTTTACTGCAAGATCTCAAGTTAAAAGTTTGAATGGTTTTCCATTTCAACCGCCTTCTCATGCGATCAATATGTAGAATGAATTACGACTTAAAACCAAAAGCACATAGTAAAATGTAAATAGAATTATGAGAAACATTTGAGATCAGAAAGAGAAACTATTAACATCAGAAAGAAAGAGAGGCATGGTATGACCTTTACTGCAACATCTCAAGTTAAAGGTTTGAATGGTTTTAGATTTCAACGTCCTTCTCATATATGATCAATATGAAAAGATAGTAGTCGTGGCTATATGATCTATCTATTATTTATTATATGCATTCTATTACTTTCTTATTGTTCATCTTCTTCATCAACAAATTTTGTTATTTTACTACTTTTCACTTTATTTCTCATGTAACTTTTGTAGTGACCTTCTCAATAGTATTTAGTAAAATTTAAAAGATTAGATTCATTTAAAACATTTACATATGCATAATGGTGATCATCTAAAATTTTGAAGTGGTGGTGACTTGTGATTGAAATCAACTTAGATCCATCTTAACTTTAGATTTATCAAATACTTGGAGGGATCAAATCCTCTTGATGTGAAATCCTCTTGATGTGCAAACCTTTACTAAATTTTTGCAATTTAAAAAAAAAATACACATCATGAAATTTAACCAAAGTTTTGATAGAACTAGAGTTCAAATGAATCTAAATTTACTTATTAATCATATAGCTAATTTTTAAAATTAATTAAATTTTTACTATAAAATTTTGTTTTTACCTATATACTCAATATTATATAAATGAAATTTAGGAAATGAATTTAATCTTTACTTATATTATTCATAATTTTTCAGTTTTAGTGTGAAATATTTCAAAATAATATACATTTACGATTTATCACTTAAGATGAGATTTAATTGAATACGGGTTTTTTTAATGTTTATTTTTTTTTAATTATATCTATTTATGTTTTATATTCTATAATTCAATTTTAAAATAATATTTATAAAATTCATTTCGTACTATAGAAAATAAGTAATAGTCTATTTTCAAGCTAGATAATAATATATAAAAATGAATATAAATAAAATAAGATAATATCCTTGAAAAGATCGACTTACGTAATGCTATTTTTTTAATTCTCCATTATTTATAATATTGTTTAAGGATATATAAGTTCATTATGAAAGATTATAAATCCGTTAACATAAAAATGAATATAAATAAAATAAGATAATATCCTTGAAAAGATCGATTTACGTAATGCTATTTTTTTAATTCTCCATTATTTATAATATTGTTTAATGATATATAAGTTCATTATGAAAGATTATAAATCCGTGAACATACTATTCTCATATAAATAAAAATTGAAATTCATATATATAATAGTGAAAAATATTATTCTAGGTTTTTACAAAGGTTTCAAAATTTACTTTTTCTTCGTAAAGTAGAAAATCGAGGTGAATGATGGAGGAAATGGGACTTTCTAGTGCATAGGATTGGTATCAATGCTAGAGGAGGTATTGATGGCAAAGGTAATGGTAGGCAAGGAACTCACAAGCTAAGAAAATGGGGTGTAGGAAAAGGAATTTCTATAGACTCTCGCTATAGACATGGAATAGCAAGAAAAAGATGTAAGGAATTCATATATGATCAATAAAACTAAGATCAAATTAGAAGATTCCTAGTTAAGATGGTAAAATGTTTTAGGTATGAAGTCATATCAGTTAAGGTTGGGCATTACATACAATACATGAATTATCATGATATCTTATGGAAGTTCATGGGGGATTTCGCCCTTAGAAAAGGCTTTAATATAGTGAATAAATTCAAGATGGAATCCCAAGGGCTAGGTAGATCTCATTCTAGGGTCCAAGGGGTCCAAGGGTTTTTGCACAACTATTTTTGCAAGTGTGGAAGACAAAGTGGGGGTCTTTGAGGATGGTCCATACTTTTTCAACTCAACAGGTTTACATCCAGGGTTTTAGATGGATAATTTTAGCCCCAAAAAGGAATATTTTACAATAACTTTGGTTTGGATTCAATTGTATTTAGTTCATCAAGAATTTTGCAATGAAGAGATGCTCATGGGAATATGAAACACACTGGGATGCTTAGTCAAAACCTTAGTAATCACGAAAATAGGTAGGAATACAAACGATGCAAGATTTTTTTTATATAAATGTTTTAGGAGCTCTCCCATAATACAATTGCATCAACTTATAAGACTCATAATGGTTACAGACCCTAGACTATGAACATAAACCTTTCTCCTACAAAAAATTCCATGAGAATGAACATATGTTTAGGGAGTACCCTCTAACATTGCAACTTTTATAAAAAAAAATAGGAGGAAGGGGTAGATAAGGATGGATTTGTTAAGGTGTGATGCAAATGAAATTCATGCAAAAAACACTCCAACCAAGCAACCAATAATGTTCCTGAAGTAGATAACAATTTTCATTTTTTAGTAGAGGACTAAGAACCCATGAAGATTAGATCGAATGAGAAGACATCTATAGATAAGGAGAAGGCATCGATAGATAAGGAAAATACACCTTCCATAGCTACCCTAGGCAAGACAAAGTGAAGAAAAAAGAAAGCAAGCCTACAACAAGTGGAGAGAGATAATCAATGGATTGTATACCTAGAGATGGGAGAGGAGAAATAAGACAAATATAATTCAAATGATGAAGAGTTGGAATTAATAAAGGACATGGACATGCAAAAGGTATATTTACCATCACTTATTGATATATATGGAAAAAAATATTAACAAACATATTAGAAGCGGATCTACAAGTTTTGTAGAAGGAACTCTTGAGAGGGAGATATAAGATTGGCTCAACTACCCAAAAGTTATGGATCATGATTGGAGTTAGAAATCCTAATGATATAGCTCAAACTATAGACAAAATAAGCAAGGGAAGAAAGAATGCAAGGTAAAAAGCCTAGGACGCAAAAATTAAAGAAGGAGGGAGCTTACTTATTAGACTCTACACAAGTGTCATTTATGTTGAATAAATAACTCATCACACAAATGAAAGTTTAACTATGAAGATACATCATGGAATGTCATAGGGGTTATTGGTAAATGTAAGAAAATGATATTCAATAACAACATTATTAAAAAGATACCTATTATTTTTATGATTCAGGAAACTAAATGACATCAAGAAGTAATGAAATAGATTGCTTCAATATGTTGTAAAGGTTATGATTCAATTATTATCGACATGGATGGAATCATTGGAGGCTTGGCCATTTCATGGAACCCAACCATGATAGTTCTAGACAACTTCATAACAACTAGTCGCACTATCTTTGCAATTTTCAAGAAGATTGGATCAGTAACATGAGGAATAATAACCATTGTTTATGGACCCAATGTTATGGATGGAAAAATAGATTTTTTTGGATATATTGTAGAATATATTAACAACAATGGATCATGAACCCTATATTATTGGAGATTATTTTAACATGATAACATCACTAAGTGAAAAAGGGGATGCATAATACATTTGGAAGAGGATAATACTATCTTCAAAAACACCATTATAGAATTAAAACTAGTGGACATGATGACCAACAAAGGTTGTCACACCTAGAATTATATAAGGTCTGGAAATAATCATATTATAGAAAGGTTATATTTCTTCCTAATATTGTAATCTCTCATCTAAGGAGGAGCTTCATTTAAAGAAAAACATTTACTAGTATCAAGATTTGATCATTGGTCCATAACTCTGACTTGAGTGAGTTTTGATTGACCTAAATAAGACCCTTGATATTCAAGAAATTTTGACTTTATAACCCTGACTTCAAAGAAAATATAAAACAATGGTGGAAGGAGGAAGATTTTTTGAAGGTCTGATTTATGCATTGACTATAATAGAGGCTTAAAGTTATGAAGTTCAAACTAAAGCTTTGGAACAAAGTAGTCTTTGTAAATACTTTTCAGGAACAATGTGATATGGAAAACCAAATGGAAGAGGTTCAAATAACTACCATCAATAAAGGTAGGAAATGATGAGATAACACTTAAAGTGGAAAATTTGAAGAAACATGTATAAGTAAGGGGAAAACAATAAGAAATTGTATGGAGGAAAAATTCAAGAATTAGGTGGCTCAAAGAAGGAGACATGAACTCTAGATTCTTTCACAACTCAATGATCAATCATAGACCCCAAATTAAAATTGTTTCCTTGCAAAGTTCAAATGGATAAAAACTAGAAAACCACTAGGACATTGAAAAGGAGCTCAAATATTGTTACCTCTAGCTCCTTTAAAAACTAGAGGTAGAAAGGCAGTAGGTCATGCATGTAATCGTAAACCACATACCATGGATAGTAACTCCAAAAACAAAATGTAGGCCCTATGAGAGAAATCAATTTGAAATAACTTCAGATAATAGTCATGGAAATGGAAGCTAGAAATTCATCAAGCCTATACCTATAGACTTCTTTAAGGATTGTTGGATATTTGTAGGAGCATATGTTTGGAGAGTGGTGGAAGACTATATATCCTAGCAAAAAATCCTCCAAGTTTTGAACTCCACTTCCTCATTCTTATACCCAAATAAGATAGAGTTAATTCACCAAACAAATTTAATCTAATATTTCTTTGTAATGTGATACATAAAATCATATCTAAGGTTATAGCCAATAGGCTAAAGTCGGTCATGTCTAACATAACTTCGTATGAGCAAGGAGTCTATATTGAAGGGAACCAAATTCTATATGGAATCATAATTTCCCATGAGGGAGTATACTCCTTGAAATAAAACAAAAAACTAAGTATTTTTATCATACTTGACATGCCAAAATATTTTTATTGTTTAAATTGGGACTTCTTAGTAAAAATGCTAACTTATTTTTGCCTTATTTTGACTCAATTTTTTCAAAGGTATAATTCTAGGAACTATGTTTTTATGTGAAATACTTTATACATATTCTATTGGATTATTTTCTTGCATGACTAACATCCATTACATACCAGTTTTGAATGGTCAAAATCATGTGCTAATAGTTCTATCACTTGTGTTTTTATCATTGGCATGTGATCTTGGAATTGTTATCCATAAAGGAACAAAGGAAATCATGTGAATGTATTTCTTTCCTACCATGATTCCATTCACTTCCACTTTGAAAAATAGAATTAGAAAATAAAGGTGGAGTCAAGTACAATGGTAATTGTAATGAGTTGAAAAAAAATTCTAACATGATCACATGCAGAGGGAAGATATTGAGTGGAAAGGTTGAGAAAACCTTTAATCCTAGTGAAGAAAACTCTTTCATAGAGTTATAATATCATCATCACCTATTCTTTGAAATAAATAAATAAAGTGACATAATCCATGCTTGTCTTTGTATTAGTGTCTCCATGTCAATATCAATTATTCTCTTTAGTCGACTTGTCTTCTAGGGTTATAATCCAAGTATTTAGGGTTTCTCTTGCTTTCTAGAATATTATAGTCTCATCAAAGGTTACAAGTGGAGGTTAATGCCTCCCGCAAGGACCATAATATCAACACTTCCTCCTAGCTAGGGAGGTATAAAAGTCAATGGTCTTGAGCACAAACAAACCATTCAATTGATAACATCAACATAGCCACACATATTATCTCATGAGAAAATCACGAGCACCATCATCACTATCCAACTAGATAGTCTCCATGGCAATCAAAACAATTCCATCCAATAGAACACAAATGTGTCTATCCATAGTAGTATACAATTATTATCTAGTGGTACACAACCACTCTCAGTAGCACACTTCTACTAATTAGTGACACATAGTCACTATCAGTGGATCACTTCTACCACAGTAGCATACAACTATTGTCTAGAGACATACAGTCTCTACAAAAATCATATCATATGATATCAATCTACATAAAAAAATATCATGATACAAACTGATTTATCTGAGCCATTCTTCCACTCACATCTATGAGATCTGGAAGAGAATATGTCCTCAGAAAATAAAACATCAGCCACGAGATATCTAGACTATTCTTCCCAAGCATAGAAGAATAATTGTCCATGATTTCTGAGCCTGGACCATTAACCTAACTTGGGCATTCCTCCAACAGTAATCATAGTGCAACCTAGAGAGAATGATTCTTCCCTAGGGATTGCATGTTCGTGATTATTGAACCTGGACCATTCACCTACCTAGGCCATTCCTCCACCACTAATCATAGTGCAACCTGGAGAGAATGATTCTACCCTAGAGAATTACTATCCAGACCATTTCCTAAGTAAATGACTATCCTTCTCCAACCTCCAAAATGGACCATTCTTTGAAACTACTCACAACTGTGAACTTCAAAAGAATGATTTCCCGACAAGGCAGACCATTCTACTTGACCACTACTCAGAGTGACTTCCAAGAAGAATGATTTTCCTAGACCATTCCCCCACACTACCTATAAGTGGAATCAATGTCCATGGTACATCAAAAATCTATCTGACCATTTTCATTACGAAAATGATTGTCCGATATGGACCATTTTCCGAACTGGAAAATGATTGTCCGTCAAAAATCTTGAACCACTTTCTAGACTGGAAAGGAACTGCCCAACCTAGACCATTTTCTGAACTAGAAAATGACTTCCCATGAATCAATAATATATATCAGTGCTCCCTCCCAACCTGAGGATCCATATCTTCCATTTCATCTAAGGGAGTTATCTCCATGAGCCCCATATTGTCCCTTAAGTACTCAAACTTTATCCTAGGCAAAGGCTTTGTCAAAATATCT
>SNQJ01S0205856.1:0-15132 GCA_010110895.2 Picea sitchensis | reverse complement strand
CCCCCTCGCTATGAGGCGATCGCCCCAAGTCCTCATGTACGAAATGCATATCAAATTAAAAGGACTTAATGAATCTCAGTAAAAAATAATGAATGCATAAACCTAAAAAAGGGTCTTGCAAAGCAATAAATGAATAATCAAGAGGCCAGAATAGGGGTTCGAAATACACACGTTGTTGAGGAAAGGGTAACTCAAGCACGAAGCACTCCCTCTACAAAGGCGCTCATGGAGATGAACCCACACATGACCTTGCATGTCAATGACACCATGACCATGAAGTAAACCCCATGCCATGTCATTCACTTATACTTACACTTGAAGGGTTTCTTGGGAACTACTCCTCTACTTGGGTACTGGCACACCAAATGGGGTCCTGTGATGGTCCTCCCATACCTAAACTTGGCAAATTGCATAAAGTCTTAAGCTAGTGTGAAATTTGAAGAAGATGCCTAATGTGAATTGATTACATGGCTCTTGTATTAGATTGTGGCTTACTTTGTATGATTCTAATGAATCGTGTATCTTGTAATGGTTGGTCTGACTTGATTATGTGAGCCTTGTTTATTGATGATGCACACTTGGTATGGTCCTTTGGAGGAAGTCTCATGATGATGTCATGCACTGTTTGGTGGATGTTGCACCTTTGATGATGAGCGTTGGGTTCCTTGATGACTTGGCCAGCCTCTAAACACTTTCCAGCACCTCCTGGACCTTGGACGTTGCACTGATGAGCATGGAGACAGGACGTTGCAAACATAGCCAAATGTGTCATCCAGAGGGCAAGAAGCCCCACAGCTTGGACATTGCACCCTCTGAGGACGTTAGGGTTTGATTGGATGCCATGGCACTTGACGAGGATTATATACCCCCTTTGGAGGGATGATGGAGCCTTCCTCATGCATGACGTTGACACTTTGACCTAGGACATTGGAGATCTAGAGGATGACGTCACACTTGGAGCGACGTGACTTTGCATTGGTCCAACCTAGCACATGGGTGATGAAATGACACTTGATTGATGATGAGATGTCACCATATTGATGAGGGGATGTGACTTTTCGTGATGCTTTGCACCTTTTGGGTATGGATGTGACCTTTGGAGCCTTTACACCCCTTGAGGAGATGATGTCACCTTTATCTTGTCCTCTACACTCACACGTGTGGACTTTTGACAGAAAATTTTTGATGTATTAGAATTATATCTTTATTTTGAGGCTATTTTGGGAGTCACCTTGAGACCTATCCGCCTCGTATCATGGATTATTATGATTTTAGGGGCTTTTAGAGAGATGAGGCACTAGATTTGTCTCATATATATAAAGGATTGTTTCCTCATTTGTAAATCATAACTCATCTTGTGGAAAACAACTACACTTGTCTCTTATCTTCCTTTCTCATCATGGAGTACTTGTGCGCACTTTCTTGGAGATGATCTAGTGGATGCTTTTCAAGTTTCTTGTGGATGATTTCATGTTAGGGTTTCTTTCATGCTCAATAATTTGATTAGTAAGTGCTCTTTTCAAGTCTTTAGTGGTTTATTCTTGGTGTATTAAGTAAATCATTTTATCAAAAGACCTATCCTACTGTGAGATCATGGATTATTATGATTTGAAATGGGGAGAGATGAGGCACTAGATTTGTCTCATATATATAAAGGATTGTTTCCTCATTTGTAAATCATAACTCATCTTGTGGAAAACAACTACACTTGTCTCTTATCTTCCTTTCTCATGGAGTAATTTGTGCCATTTTGAGATGATCTAGTGGGATGCTTCTTTTCATAAGTTCTTTTTGTGGATGATTTCATGTTAGGGTTTCTTCTTTCATGCTCACAATTTGATTAGTAAGTGCTCTTTTCATAAGTCTTTAGAGTAGTTTGCCTTGGTGTAATAAGTAAATCATTTTATCAAACCTGGTGATAATTGAATACACCTTGTATTCTCTTGGATAAACCCTTGTTTTGAAACCCCAGGGAGGTTTGTAGTGGACCACTCTCACATACCATTTCATTTTGTTCTCACATGACATAAGGGTAATTCTAGGGTTTCCAGTGACCACCTTGTGTGGCTATTCTCAGTGTAGTGGACTACCTTAGGGTTATTCTTGTAGGTTAAAGTTTTAGGGTTTGTAGTGGACTACTCTAGGGCTTTGACCAAAATCCATTTAGATCTCTTGCTAAAGGTTCTTAGAAGACATAGGATGGCCTCTTAGGGTTTGTAATGGACTACCTTAAGTTGTTTTCCTAAAGAATCAATACCTAGGCTTTGTAGTGGACTACCTTAGGGTTTGATCCTTGAGCCTTTCTTTGCCTTTGCTCTCCATAGAAGTTGCATCTTTGACTCCATATGCCTAAGGAAGCTAGATGGCACTAGTCTATTCTCTTGCAAAGTGACCTTAAACCCTAATCCCTCTCCTCCTTTGACGTCCTACAATAGACTTAGGTTTTATCGCATTGCATCCTCATTTCTTAGTCATTAATAGCCTAACATATAGGGTTGGTGACATTCCCTACTTTAGAATATTTCTTAACATCATTTATTGCATCATTGTTGTAGTTTCCAGCCAATTAGGGCTTGACGTCTTGCACAATTAGGGATTATTTCATGTCATTTTATGTTTCAGCAATCATTGGTTATTTGATGTGCTAGTTTTAGCCTATGTTTCATCTCTCTTTCATTGCATTCTTATTAGTTTTAGGACTGTTATATTTTTGTTGTCATAACTTGTCTTTTTGCTGAAGTAACCATCTTTTATTGAAAGTTTTATGACAGCCATAGCTTTTCTTTTGATTTGTAGTGTTTCGAGGCATTTACTTGATTCATTTGATTTCATAGCTATCACTTATTGTCTTGAATACCTCACACAAAACTCTGGATTTGCTTTACTTAACCACCTTGCCATTACCTTGAACTTTAATCTAGTTGGTAATATAATTCAGTAACCAAGATAGGAGGTCGTAGACTTGATTTATTCTTGTTATAGGATTCCTTGAGGTTGCTAGGGAAGCCTCCTTTGTGTTGGATCTCAATCCTTCACTAAAACAAGGGAAGTAATTGCTTAGGTGACAGTGGCAAGTACTTCCATATGTTACACTTGTCTTGCATCTTGTGAAGGCTTTGCACAAGTGCTAGATTGGTTGATAACACACCCTAAATCTCCTCTATAGAACAAGAGAAACTGGGGTTAGAATTAATGTCGAAATATGGGCATACCAATGGTGCGCCTAGCTTAGAAAGGTAAACCCTAATATGCCTAAAAGAATGCATCCAACCTACATGGATGAGTTGCCTAGAATAGAGCACCCACTAGGAGTTGATTGAGTGAATGAATACATGTGCCTCCCTCCTTGAAACTTGAGCCCTATCTAAATCTTGAACTCCACTAAGCCGTGTGCTTTTCTAAATTAGAATTGTGCCTGGAGAAAGCACTTATAAACATGGAACTGCCAAGGATGGTGCATGTATGCACCTTAACCACTAGATGCCTATAATTTGTCGCACCAAAGAGATTTCAATAATGCTCCTTCAACCATATGCCCTCCTCATCACTACAATCTACACAAGAATCAAGGCGAACTGGATATGTTGGAGGCATTGTTGCTAAAGGAGAACAACTACAAAGCAACCAGTATAATCTACCAAATTTGGCGATTTGATGCATGACTCACGTGATGCTTGTTATAGCGCAAGTTGTAGGTTGGGCAAAGCACGACCCAACCATAGAACAAGTGCTACAACTTGCGAATCCTACACCCAATGTCACCTCGATGTAGGTCCCACACTTCAAGAGTGACTAGGTCACTCTAGGGAAACGATCTCGGTGACCCTAGCGAGATTGAGATGGAGATGAAGATGAATGGAAGTGAAGCCCCTATAGGTCAAGTCTAAGTGGAATAAAAGGTAGGGAGAGATGCTTTGCAAGTCAAGTAATTGCTGCCCCACAGGTATAATACTTCTTTGGATGATTGTACCTGCCCGAAACACAAAAAAAAAGACTTTGCAATAGTATATGTTAGTTAGATCAGCAAGTTAAGCTTGTTGTCCCTAATTTGCAGCAATAGATAACAGTATATATCAGCAAGTAAAACAACTAAAATCAGCATATAAAGATCTAGACTAGTTAAGTAAATCAGCACCAAATTTAGCAATGAATATAGACTGAAAATTGGCACTTAAGAAGCTAGATAAGATGGTTGTTGTAAACATGTGTTTTCTGCAGAAAATTGCAGCCTTATGGCTGTAACATTCAGTGGCATGCACTAGTAAAATCAACCATGAAAAGTTGCCAAGAACTAGCTCAAAAGATGCGCCCTAGTTAGTAGAATAAATGAGCAAAGTTAGAGAGCTAGTCTAGGGTTAGTTTAGAAGTTATGAGAGTCTTAGTAGTTAGGGTTATGCAGCCCTAATGACTATAGGTTAAAGTTTGTAAAAGCAATTAGAGTATTGGGAGAGAGAGGACGCCCTAGTGGGGGGAAACTCCTGTCAATGAGACAAATCAACTTCAAGCAAGAGAACTTTCAAAAGGTCAAAGATTATGTTTCCCAAGGCAATGATTTTGTATCTCCAATGCAAAAAAGAGTATGACTAGTGCCTTTACTATTGGGTTAATGGAGTCAAAGGAGCTTAGAGAAGCTACCTCCTTGGGGGTGTAAGCCCTTTTACTTCCCAAGGAAAGTTTCTCTAGGCTAGGGTTTAGGCTAAGAGGGTGTATGCCCTTATACTTCTCTTAGCAAACCCTTACAAAAGCAATAAGATGAAGCATAAAGTGATGAAGACTAAGGTGGGGGTGTATGCCCTTATACTTCCCACTTAGTTCCTAACACAATAACCTTGACTTGAAACAAATGATAGCAAGAAAGTAAAAACCATACCAATTCAAGGGAAAATGCCAAGATAATCCACCACAATAGCAATAGAAAAGCCTTCCAAGGCTAGCGCATCACTGCTTCCATCAACCACTCATAAGTATAGCCATACACAAGTGCACAAGAGATAGAAAGAGCCAAAAGGGCCGAAAATTTCAGATAGAGTCTCTCACAAGAGGGAGAGTTATATTCAAAATAAAATCTTATGATCTCTATTTATACTAAAAGTAGCTAACATAGTTTGTCCACAAATTAAGGAGTAAAACACAAGATTAGGGGTCAACAACCCTAATCTTGCCCCCTTAACAAAGTAATATTAAACAATTCACTTAAAATTTCTCTTTTTGCACAAATTAAACCCTAATTTAGGAGGACGTCGCCCCTTTAGGGGACCTTTTTCCACTTTGAGGAAATCGTTGGTGTTGGAGAAGCATGGACGGGCCTCCAAAGGCCATGTGTCAAGCATCTAGGCACTCATATCATGGTGAAGACCTTCTCCTCAAAACGTCCATGTGTCAAAGAGTGGCACCTCACCACCATGCCCTAGCCCCCAAGATCATGACGTCAAGCTCAAAAGTGGAACGTTTTGCCCCTCCTGGGCAAATTGTTTGGCAAGTAAGGGGTGGGCTAGGTCGTCCAAGTCATCATCAAGGTTGTCCAAGTTTGATCTCTCTCATCTGGCATGCGGGCCCCTAGCATCCAACCTGTGGACTTATAGACCTATGGAAGCCCAAGCTAGGCTTGTTCTCCCAAAATTGTCCACCAACTAGGTCTTGCAAAGACAAATGAACACGCCCTCCAAGGATCTCAAGTCATAACATCATGATAAGTGAATCCAATCAATAAATAAGCCATCTAAGCATGTGCATCAAAGATCACTATATCAAACAATTAACAGCTCAAAGACACTATGCGACTTGTCAAGCTTAAATATGGAAGGGTTGCGAGGTGTCCTATTGGGTAGATCTTTCCCTAGGTCAAGGAGAGCTCCCAAGAGGTCCCTCTCTAAGCCATGTAAAGTGTATGAGGTGGATGGGATCTGTTGACCGCCCATTTAGCACCGGTGGTCAACTCATGTGCCATGAAGAGATGCATCATCAGATGCCATGTTGTTGAAGACTTTTGGTCCTACAGGGCAGTGTTTGGCCCAACACTTATTTTTGTAATTGGAATTTCCGCACCCCTGCGTGGGTCAATAATGTAATAGGTTTGTGTGAGTCATGTCTAGGTCAGTTACCTTGGGATGGAGTCAGGGGAAAGTTCCTTTCGAGGGTGTTTTATCCTCATGTTATCAATTGGGCTTTTCATTATGATTTCCTTGAGTTTTTCCCTCACACTTTACCGATAAGTCCTCCAAAGTGGTGTGAGCAGTTCTAGTGGGCTTATGTTTGGTAACTATATAGGGAATTCATTGTAAATGACATGCAAGACATCTTAGAAAGTTTGAATTCGTCGAGTCTAGGTTAGTTTTTTTTAATTAATTAATTTTAATTAAATTTCCCTAAGTTTGGAGTTTAATAATTAATTAATTAATTATTTTTGAGCTAATAATGTAAAAGCTGGATCATGGACTTTTGATAAGGGTATTTGTGCTCAAAAGAAATGGAATAGCACCCCTACATCGGGGACCAAGTTTATTTCAGGTTGGACAACTTTAGCCATGGTTGAGTCCACCGGGGTGTCAGTCAGTCTAAAGCGACAATTTTAATTGCTAAAAGTCCAAGCATGGCAAGATGTAAAAATTGTAATAATGGTTAGATGATGTGAAATGTTGAAATGATGAGAGGAGACCCTAAGCATAACCTTAGCCTCCCAACCTTTTCCCAGCTTGTTTAGCCCTTTACCACCTCCACACTCCAAAAGATTCACGCCCCTGGGGGATTGACGTTTCCCTTACGAGTAATTTGTGACTTGAGTGTGGCCCCTCTCTTGAACTTTCACTTCATTTAGCCCCTACATCACCCTAGAGGTGACCCCACTCACTCCACATCACCCATCCTTGCATTTGGTTTGATTTTTGACCTTGTGGAGTGCTCTCCAGAAGAGTTACGCCCCCCTTTTGTGCCTCTCCAATGAAAATTTCGTTTTTTATTGTTGAGGCTTTTCTCTTGCCCTAGCACGGATCCCACAAGCTCCCTCATGAAGTTTTGTGTGATCCCAACACCCCTCACTCATCTCTCACCTTCCTCACCTTTCCCTCTCTCTCCCAAGTAGAGTTAAGCCCTCCCTCTTCTAGAAATTCCACAAATAATTTTTTTTAAAATTATTTGAGCCACTTCATTTACCTTGCTTGCAGATCCCATGCTTCCTACATGCCATTAGATCTATTTACTTAATTTTTCTATTTTCTACACCCTAGATCTATTGTGTGCAAACCACAAGAGGTGTGCCCTAGCTAGAGATCTACTCCTTTTGCTTGGTGGTGGACATGGCTTAGATCCAAAGATGAGTTTGCCTCTCAGAGTATAAATAGATCTTTTTCTCCTCCCAACTCACCATATCTTGAGCTATTGTTATGCTACTTGATTTTCAGCTCTCTCTCTCTAGTCATTCATTCCATTTCATTTCCATTCTATGCTCTAGGGTTTTGGAGTATTTTCTCCAAAACCATTTTTCTTCAGTAATACAAATATTGGAGAAACTTTGGAGGACAACAAGAAGACTAAAGTGTATGCTTCTTTTTCTTATGCAGGGGAGGTAACATTGTATTGGTATTTTTAACACTAGATCTTAGGTAAAAGTGTTATCTAAGTAGGCTTAGATCCCCAGCAAGTATGCTTATTGGGTTTATATATCTTGATGTGTTTGATTAAATAGAAGTGTCATTTAATTACAATACATCAACATATTATCTAATGGCCATGCATGTTGTTTGAAGAGAGATCTTACTTTGAGTTCATCTCAGGAGGGTTTCATTGGGAACTCCTTCAAGGAGAAGGGTCACTTGAGCTCTCACATACTCCATTTCTCTAAATCTATTGCTCCTCACCTATTATTGTTGTTCATTCATTCCATTTTCAGCTAGCATATGATTGTTTAGGTAGGTCAAATTTTATAAAATATATCTTTTTTGTGGAAAGTTCTTGCCCCATAGGGCAAGGGTTTCCTTAACTTCTTTGGTTGTGTGTAGCCATTTCCTACTTAAGCAAAGCTTGCTGATTTTGCAGGTATATCAAATCTGATTGAGAGGCTTTTGGCTGCCCAAAGAGACACACACAACACAAGACCCCTTGGGGGATTTGGTAGCTACTTCTCAACTCCCTTTTCATTTTCTAGCATTCTTGTACATTTTTTCTTCCTTTTTGCTTGTTTATTGAAGCTCTAGTGTAGGAGGAGAATTGGTACAGCCTCCCTCCCACGTGTGAGCTTAGGGATAAGAGCCAGGGCCGTGGGCTAGATCTATTTTCTCTTCATCTTTTGAGCCTTTCTTAGCTTGGCCGTGAGGTTTTGGAAGGTGCCCTCACCTTCAAAACCTAGGTCGTGGGGTTTGTTTGCTTGTTAGTAGCTTAGATGGTAGCTTAGCTTCTCTATTTTGCTTTTCTTTCATGGTTTACCCTAATTACTAAGATCTTCAAGGAAATCAACCTAACTAAGCAAATCTAATCTAATCCACCTACCTAGTTGGAGAGGAATACCCCAAATAGGTAAGGCTAAATGTTGATGCTTTATGATATGATATGATGTGATGTGATGTGATCTATGCTTTAATGTTTTAAATGTTTATGTTCTAGATCTATATAATTATCTTAAGCCTATTGGGCAACAAACCTAAATACTCTAACTAGATCTTGCTTAGTTTCATTTCAAGCTTCTATTATCTCTTTTGCACATGGTTTAAAATCTTAATGCTTCAAATCTTAAGTGCTTAACAAGTAATTGGTTCTTTCTATAAATTGCTTATATCTATTGGAAGCCATCTACTTGGGCTTGAATGTTGAGTGGTTAAGTAGGCAAACACTTTAATTTTCTTTATCTCTTTAAGGCAAGTTCTTCTTGCCATAGATCTTTGTTTTCATAGCAAGCTCTTGTTGTGCATGTGATAGTATCTTTACTTTTTTCAGCCATCTCTTTATTTGCTTTACATGTGTTGATACACTCAATTGTTTAAGCTTAAGACAACACACTAATAAAGCTAATAACGGTTTCGGCCATATTACTAAATTGCACCTAAAAGTGCCTTAAAATCTTCTAAACCACCTAAAAGTCTACTACCTAATCATTATATATACTTAATAGACTATTTTAGGGTACCTTAGACCACCATCTTCACCATCTAAAAGCGGGCTTGAGGAGAAACAAGCGGAGGGTGGCGGACTACCAGGTGGGCGCTACCGAGTGTGTGTCCTCTCAGGAAGTGCTCTTGTTTTGAAGAACATTTGATTTACCTTTCGAGGTCTTCATAGTTGCCATACTATCTTGAGCATCCGGCCCAGTTATTTGGCAATAGGAGGAGGAGGCTTTTGGTGAAAGCTTTTGACAAACTTGACAAATCTTAAGAAAAGCCTAACTATTAAACCCTAGACCAAACCTAATAGAAACTTGGGGTTTAACAATTAAGAGTGTAGATCATCCTTATTAATCTTCATAACAATTGTGCTTAAATCTTCTAAAATCTTTTGGAATATGTTGATGATGATCTCATGAATGTGGTGATGTGATTTAATGCTTTTGTTCCTTGATATCCTGCACACATAAGAAGTAAAAACTTGGTTAGCTTGCTTTGTATAATTTGTATCTAGCATTCTTTATTGTAAGTAATTGTACAAAATATTATTCATTGGATAATTTATTCTTTTGTAAACTTGTAAGTAATTCTTAATCTTTTGTAAAGAACCACCCTTGAACATAGTTGACCCCTTGCCCGGTTTCTAGGCACTAGTCTTGAATTGACCTGAGGAAAAGGCTTGTTTTTCATGCTAACCCTTGCATATTATTGCATGGTTGCCTTAGACTCTTAGGATTAGAATCCCCTCTACCTCAACAAATTAAAATTAACTCCTAGAACTTAACTCTAACACATCTAGTAACAAGGTCTACCCCTTTTGGCTTCAGAGGCCTAGGCAGGAAGAGGTTCGGTCAAAGTGATAGTGTATGAGTACGTGAACCTAGGCATTGTGCCTCCAGGACACACCAAGTGAGTTGAACTTAGCTCACGCTAGCAAGTGTATAAGGACGACAGCAGGGTCAAGACTCAATGGGCATAGGGCTCACTTGACATACAAGGGGGTAGTAGTGTCATGTTCATGGGTGCCTTTGTAGAGGGTGTGTGGTGCCTTTCGTCCTTAATGCACTTTTTCCAAGACCATCATTTGTCTTTCATCTTTCTTTTATTTTCTTTCAATATAGCATATGAGAGATTGGAATGCTATACAGCTGATGATGGTAGCAATGTCACTTACAAACACCTAATGGAAATGAGAAGGTTGGTAGGACCCTCAGGCCGCTGGTGAGAGCCATTTCACGGTTTGAGTGACGGATGGTAATGTCATACCACTAGATATCCATGGGCGTGATAGGTCGACTTGTGATGAGACCTCATATGCTTCAACTAACCTTTTAAGCATTCTTTTATTATCTTGATTGGGTCCCCTTTATTCAAAAATAAACATTTCATTGCTTTCTTGGGTGATCCACAGGCGAGAGAAGCATCTCGAAGGTTTATATGAGGCCTTTATCTTTTACCCAACACCAACCCCTACGGGCCTTTAGCCCCTTCTTCCCATAGATGAGGACAACCCATGTGGGTCAATATACCCTAAAATCCCAAGAGAAAGGAAATGGAGGGAATAATGATGGAAAGTATGGTAAGTATGGTTGGGAACGATGCGATGGCTCATTAAGGGAGTTCCTAGTAGCAAAGCCATCCCTAAGGAAAACCACTTACTAGGGCACAATGTCAACCACCAAGGTGAAGGGCAAAGAGCATAATGTCCAAGCACATATCATGAAATCTAGGCAATCCTTCGGATACAACATAATCAAATGGATTAAGTATTGAAATGATGCTTACCATAATATTGGCTTGTACCTCATGGAGCAATTGCCTTCGAAGCAGTTGGTGTGGTGGATGTATTTCTGAAAAGCGGTGACCATCTGTGGTGGTGATTTGGTTTTCCATCTGTGCAAAAGAATGCTTGCTATTAATCATGTAGTCTCTCGGCCTCCATCACGCAACTGAGGGCCTCAAGACATAATCTCCTTAGTTATCCACAAAATGGGGAACGCTGTCAGCTCTTTTGAGGAGGGACATGTGCTTGTCACAGAGTGCATGAGAACCACGACATCTGTTGTTGCCACATTGCCTACAAGGAAACATCAAACTGCAAGGTCGGGATGGCCTACTCATCCTTGTTCTCATATGATCATATCAAAACCAATTAAGCTAGAAAAAGAAAATTTTTGACTTTTTTTTAAGTTCTAAATAAGCATGAAATCAATATGCAAGTAAGAGCAAAATGAAAATGAAATGCATCTAAACTAATAGAGAAAATCCAAGATCACAAAATCTTTGAGGAATGAGAGAAAATGACTTACCTACGTGCACACGAGGCCTTTGAGGCCCCTAAAGATCAACGTCTTCGGATGATGTCAGTGAAGTCCTCTGACCCGATTCTGCTTCAGTGAAAATGAAATGCATCTAAACTAATGAGAAAATCAAGATGCAAATTCCAAGAATCAAAATGGCTTACCTACTTACATGGGTCCTTGGGGCCCTGAAGATCTCCGTCTTTGGATGATGTCGGGGTGAAGTCATAAAGACTTCGTTGATGAAGTGAGAAAATGGGAGATCGGAAGAATATTGCATTGGTCTCTTGGAGAAGAGGGTAGGATGTAAGGAACGGTCTCAGGTGTAGAAAAACACCGCTTCTTCCCTTGTGAATCTCCATGAAAAATTCCAAGATGAAAAAAAATTCGCTTTGAAGAATGAACCTCTGACTACTTTGAGGTGGCCACGTCCTAATATTCCTCAAAATATGAACACAATGTTTGGAAGTCCTCATAAAACAAATCTGCATCGTCAAAAGGGTATGTACCAAAGGAAGATTGAAGATCACTCCAAGTATGTTGTGACAAGTAATCCTCGAAGGGGCAAAACAAATCTGTAACCATATCATCACCAAGCCTCCAAACATATGAATTGTATATGTATGAGGACCACTCCTTTGATGATGACACCCCCTACGCCTGAGACCTACCCTCAATGTCATAAATGGGGTCTCCTATCAAAATTTGGGATTAACTAAGATCCCATCTAGATGCGCTGAATGCATATGAAGAAAGTGTCTATAGGCTCATCAACCATGTCGAAAGACACTAAGTAAGACCATCGGTATGACTGAAAATGACCATCTTTTTTTTCTTTGTGTGCAGGAAGAGTAGAGGCATAGACATCTTCAAAGCTGGACCTTCAAATTCTTCTTCTTCGAGATTGATAAGCTTCTTCAACGATAGGAGGTAAACAAGGTTTGAACGCCTTGCCTTCATCAAGCGAGGATCAAAGATAGTGATGCCTCAATATGTTTCACTTTATCATAATTCTTCTTTCTTTTTATAAGCAAGCCCCTCCATCGCCTCTTCATCACAAGAGGCTTGATTCTAAGTGCATAGTTCTTGCTTGCTTTTCTTCAAGGGGATCTATCATATCAAAGTTTCCCTCTGATACTTCTTTACTTTCAAGGTCATGGAATAAAGCATCATGGAGTTCTTTGAAAGGTCACAACTCATTGTGTTCTCTTCTTGATGACTTTCTTCATATGTTTGTTCTTCAAACACTTCTTCATCGTCAAAGTGATGTTATCCTAGATATCTAGGGATAACTAGGAGATCTGTCGAGGCCCACATGGTCCTAGACATGGAGTATGAAAGGCTTGAGATTGACTTGAGCATGGCCCATGAGGGGCCCATCTTTTCTTCTTCTCGACCATACTTGATACGCAGTCTCTTAGCCTCCATCACCTCTTAGAGCTGGGGCATCGAGAAGAACGCTCCATGAGTAGTGTCCAGTATCATGGTATGTGTGTCATATTTGATCATTATAACTGCTTCTCATATATGCATTAGAGTTTCTTTCATTTGGGGACCTTGCTTGGATCTTGCCCAACCCGCCGATACTGTTGGGGTGATTGATGGGGTAGCTTAGCAAGTTAATTATTCATAGGTTTTAGTTAGCCACCAAGGGGTATTAGAATATCGTCCGCTCCACCATATTATCTATCTTACATCTTAAAACCCGGCTCATCCATCCCATTTCCCTAGTCTAGCCATCGGGATGACCATCAAGGGTACATCTTGTCTTGGGGGAAAAAGGGGCTGAAGCCGAGGAGGCAGCGGTAGTTGGTAAAAGATAAAGCCATAGGAAAATGAAAACTTAGAGATGCTTAGCGGGGATCCCCAGAAGGCAATAAAAGCCTCGATAAACTAAAGGGACCTTAAGAAAGCGATAAATAAATATGTGCAAGACCTAACCAAGAGGGATGGGAGGTCTCATCATCCACAGAGCAGCCATTATGTTCATAGGTATTTATGATATGACATTACCACCATCGGTCACCAAACCAGGCTGATGACCTTTGGTTGCATGGCCAAAAGGAAAGGATCTCTCATCAGACGACCTTCTCATTTTCTGCGAAGATACTAGTGGAGCAACCGACTCTGGCCTAGCCAAGGCGGTGTCCTCTTCGTCGAGGCTTGTAGTAAGAAATGCAAAATAAAGAAAGATAAAGGCAATAAGGGCTTTGGAAAAGTGCATCAGCGGGTGGCTGCTTTCTACAAGAGCACCCTGAGGCGACTTGCTAGCCCTAGATTACATTAATGACTAGACACCCCTAAAGAGCCACATGCATGCACTATACATGGTTTGAATGACCCTTTTGAGGAAACTTTCCATTTCTTGTGGGTATTAGCCCAATAGGTTGCTTTTAGTTTCCTTGGCTTTTATTACGGTGGTACATGTAATGTCTTTGAGCTCTTAGAAGATTTGTTAGAGATGTTATGCATATATTTGATAATTTTAATGATGAGATGTGATTTGCTTGCTATGATACTAGTGATGAGCCCACGGAGGCGTAGTCTTTGATGTCTGCGAGGACCGTAAATGGGGCAGTTACCCGAGGATGGGTACATGGGGAGATGATTGGCTTTCGGACCTCCATGAAATTTTAGAAGAGCCCATCGAGATGGGCGTTAGTTAAGCGGAAGGGCAATTGTAGCGAGCCTTTGCACACCGAGAGAAGAGAAGAAGAAGGGCGTAGCCAACCTCATTTGGGGCGTTTTGGCGAGACCCACAACTGCTGGGATCCGACCCCTTACCCGGATGGGGCGTTGACCTTGATCGGGGCGTCACCGGTATGGGCGATTTGCGGGCATGTGGCGTGATCTTTGGAAGCTTCTTAGAACCGCGTGTGGCGGGTTACTACTTTGAGAGCCCGGGGGAGGAACGCGTTTACCTTTCGATGGATGATGATTTATGCTATGAGACAGCGTCTCCCCTTTAAAGGGGCTGGCGTCTCATTATTAGCTCATTTTGGCAATTTAGCATGTAAGAGTGACAAGTGGTGGATAATGTATTGTCAACCTTGTCGGTTGTTTTGTTGACCTATTTTGCGCGAAATTAAAGGATAAAGATCATATAAGAAGGGGCGTTGCCTCTATTAGCTCATTTTTGGCATTTTAGCATGTAAAAGTGACAAATTAATTGGATAATGTATTGTCATCCTTGTCGGTTGTTTTGTTGACCTATTTTGTAAATTAAAGGTCAAAAGATCATATAAATAGAGGACGTTGCCTCTTCATTTTATCATAAGATAACTTGCTCTCATTTGAGAGATACATTCTTAGCTCTTGTTCTTGGTTTTCTATCTCTTTGGAGTGAGGCGCAACTTCTTGGAAGGCTATTGTTTGGCAAGTGGTGCTCTCATTCATTGGAGGGTTTACAACTAGGATTTGGATTTTGCTTTCTTCATGATCTTGTAAGTGTTTTTCATCAAAACTTCTTGAATGAATGGCTGCTGATTTAACATTTGCATTTATTGTTATCTTGTTGTCATTTGCTTAATCCTTGAAACCCTAGGGAGACAACACACAAGTAGGTTGTGGCTTCATGTCCCCATGAATAGAGCTTATAGGCATTTGATTTGAAGGAGTTTAGCCTAGCCATAGCTACACTAGATTCCCTCTTATCTTGTGTTAGTTTTAAGCACAAATTGAAGAAAGAAGGCGTCCTAGGCCTAATTAAGTTTACACCTAGGGTTTACTTCTAGGGTTTTGGA
>SNQJ01S0205855.1:0-16429 GCA_010110895.2 Picea sitchensis | reverse complement strand
AAGAGTTGTTCAACAGAGTTTTGGCAAAGAAGGGATATGAGTTGGCTTGATGCCAGGTAAGCATGTGTGGTGCAATTTAGGGTTATAACATGCACTTAGTCAGTTGCCTCTTCATACTGTGGAGAACTGCATCCGACCAGTTGAAAACCCGAGGCTCTGTGCACTCTATTGCATATTGGGAATAGGTTTGGAGAGCCATGTGCGGAGCCGTGCTCCCAGCCATGCGTGCAATGGCAAATAATATAGTCTGTAAGGTCATATCTTGGACACCCCAGATGATGACTTTACCCTTGCTTCTCTCTGCCTCGGGAACACAATATTGGCAAACATACTCTCTCATAGGAAGTCCACCGCCTCTACCTCCGGTTAGAGTCGCATGGTATCCACGTCATGACAACCCCGTCAGAAAATAGATATCCTCGATATCTAGTGTGAGAATGTGGACCCCCACATGAAATACTTTTTGATCCACATCCCACATGTGGACCAGGTACTCTAACAACCTGAGTTGGGATCTCATGCCCGAGATCCTGAAACATTTTAAGATCCCATAGTCCTGGAGGGCAGCAACTATGCCCAGATCATTTCTTGCAATGGAATCATCCTCCTTGTGTTCTCTTTCCCTCCATTCTAACATCGTGATGATCTATACCTGCAATGGAGCCATGAGAAGGAAGTTAACAACTCATTTGAACCTCTTGAATAATTTTTTATTGAACAAAAACATGCATGAAAATCCAATTTTCGGCCCTCGCAGGTGAAGCTTTCACACAGCGCGAGATTCTCGCAGGTACACTGAAGCCCACCTGCAAGAACCTTAAGTTCTCGCAAGTCCCGAATGGCTCACCTGCGAGAATGCCTGAGCACACCTACCGGCCCCAAAATGGACTCAATCACTAAAATTTGCCATTAAAAATCAATTTTAATCCATGAAAAATTGGAAGAATCAGGAGATTACCTCGTTGGCCGAAACCATTTGTCGAATGATCACTTGTACCTCTCGCAATCGAGTGAAGAAATTTGGGAAAAAAGAGGTGTGTTGGACAAGCTTTTGACAAAGCAACAATGAAATGGTAAAAAGGGATTTTCACCCATATTTATTCACTTTTTACTATTTCTCATTAATTTTTATATTATTTTTATTATTTTGCTTAAAAACCTAATGCCCTAATGGCCTTGTGAGCATGGTTTTTCGCGGATAGATAACCTAGAAGCCCGAACGACGATGTACGAGTATTTTGTCCCTTTTTTCGTCACATGTACGAATACTTTTTAGGGTTTTGTAGGAAAAACCTCGAGCTCAGTCTTTGTTCATTCTCACGCTTGAAAATACATGAGAACACAACCAAGTATACTTTTCTGATGTTTTTGTACTCATCATGGTAACACGAAAATGATGAACATAAGGGAGTATCCTTTAATCTCTTTTCACGCTCAATAAAAATGAAAAGATTTCCGAGCGATCTTGTTCTTTTCATGCTCGTAAAAGTATTTGAAGAAAATGTTCGATGAGCGATATTTTATCACTTTTTCGGTCTCGTCGAACTAATTTACGAAAAAGGAACTGGGAGAGTTCTCTTTAAGTGTTTTTCAGACTCTCAAAACATGAAAAACCCCCGAGTTTTCTATCTATGGAATCGTTAAACAAACATCAAAATACCCTTATGGGACCGAACCACTCCTTGCTAGGGTTCGTTAAATGTACTCCGATGGGCTCGTCCGAAGGATGAGCTTACATCGACAAGCATATGTTATCCTCCTCAAGCTTGTGTAAAAATAAAGAGGTACTCACAAGAAATGGTGGGGGAAATTTTGGGAAAGGGATGTGTTTTGGTACTTGTATTAGTGGTAGTAAGCATCGCTCTTGAACATGACACCCCCTATTCGTCATTTGAATTCGGGTTGGGAAATCCATTTGTCTCTCGTTTGACTTGCTACAAGGTCATATCTTGGGTTGTCTTTGAGTCAATGTTTCCAAGACCATTGTCGTTTCGTTCATATGTTCCAGAGAATTCCAAACAAGCCCTCCATTGAGTTGGCCATCTGCAGTTGTCAATTCTTACCGTGTCGGCCTTCCCTATGTCCATTTCAAATCATATTCATACTTTGACTTACCCTAAAAATTTGTTACTTATTTCATGTCATTGATTGGGGATACATCAAGGCCCTCCTGTGACGAGTCTTTTTCCATTGACTCCAACTCATTATCTGGGAATAAGACTTAGAAATCATTTAGTACCTTAGAACCTGCATGCCTTAATGGCAGGTCTCTTCACTTTCGACAGTGGATTCACATCATTGGTCCCTAATTGAGAGATTCCTCCGAGTGTTTGACTTCGACTCATTTGTTCACATTCAGTCAGATTGTACTTAGGTACCTTGGCAGTCATTGACATCAATGGTGATTTCCCTCGCACTTGTTAATGATCGATAATCAAGTGGTTTCAACCATGTTTGACTTCGACACATGTAATCACATGGCTAGATTCATACTTTCAAATGACAGGATTGAAGACCCTGGGTCTCATCTTTTTGGTCCATGTTGCGATGGAGTATTTATGATTTGTATTGACACATACATGCACTTTGTATGCCGCGTGGCTATTTCCTAATATGAGTCTTCTAACATAGATCCACAGTGTATTCCTAGTGGCTATGTAGCATTTTGGTGACATGGATCCACAGTGTATGATTGGTGGCCATGGCCTACATTTTTTATTTCATCCATTTGTGGTCTGAGCATGGGAATGCCTACCTAAGAACTAGTATTATATTATGTACATGCTTGATTGTTTGCAGGTTTCCGATTAGGTGTGATCCTTTTTTCTGACACACACACGCATTTTGCAAAGTCTTTTGGCTGTCACGAGTTCCAACCTCATACTTTGGGGGGAATTCTATTACACATTATTTTGGTCACTCTGGTGATGTCTCTGCAGTTATGTGTTCAGGCTCTCATAAAGACCTTTTGCCTGAGAAAAGTGATTATTGTCTTCTTCTACAAAGAATATTTTTAATATGAGTTCACAGGCTACATGTATTGTAGGGTGTACGAAACCATGATTCTCGCAGACTACTCTATACTTGGATTGCGATATCTTCACAGTTTGCTCTATAAGTAGGGTGTGAACCTGCTTCAAATCTTAAAAGGGAGAAGAGGTTACGAAGGTTCTAGAAGAGGATCTTCTAGAAAATGAGTTGGCATTCGCATGGTTGGAATCCTACTAACTTCTCAGATTTAGTGGGATCATCCTCATCCCTTTAAACCATCTCTCCTTCTCCTATATAATGAAAGGTTTCTCAAGGAAGAGGTTAAGAAAGATTGAATAGAGAATTGATGAAAGAATAGGTTCAGAATTGTGTGAGTAATCCTATTTGAATTGATGCTTGAGGCCTCCATTTGTCCATCAAGCCATAGTGGATCTTCTTCATGCAAGTGTGGAGCAAGTGTGTGTGTTGGAACGAAGGACCACCGAAAGGAAGCTTGCAACATTAAGGCAATCCAGTTGTATCTTCTACTTTCATTTAATATAATACAATGGCATGTCCCTTTCCCATAAAATCACTCTTATTTTATTACATGACTCCCTGATCACATGTTTATTTCTTCATTGAATGTATTATTTTTTATTTCACCTTGGTCAATTTGTGTCATTGTAGATCTGATATCACAAGGCTACCAAAGCGAAGTAGGGACAAAAAAGACATAAGGAAGCGATATCTAAAGGTATGTCACTTATTCCTTATTCAATGACAAAATCAATGATTGTAACTTATGGGAAGTGTCATGTCCTGTCCTATTTTGTTCTAGATCCAGGTGGATCTAGGGAGATCTGTTAATGTCTGCATATACCAATTTATCCTATAACATTCGTGCAGAGATTACATGGATACTTCAACTTCTTCTTTTTTCGTTTTTCCCCTACCAACATTATTGGTAGCCTTTTTATCCCCTCTACCCTTTTTATTTGGCCTTGGGGTTCTTCAATTGCACACTGTGTACATTCGATGTCTGGGTAGGGGGAACAACCGAACTCGGAGTCTGTTTCACCACAGTCTATTGTATAGAAAATTGTTGCAACTGATTCGACAACAGGTTCATGGACTTTCTTTGTGCTGAGCCCATGATGTCATCGGAATGGGGCCCATAATTTTTCTTGGTCTTATCGAGAGTAGACCGTGATGCATTTGGAAATATCTCATAGAGAATTATAGATTGAGATTAGATCAGTTCAAGCTGTTGGGATCTCATAATCGCCTCCTCTTCTTAAAACACTCTAGAATTTGCTACATCCTTGGATATGCAGGGCACCAAAGACTTCAATAACAACTCAAGCAAGAAAGCAGGAGGGACCTTGACCTTAATCAAGCTCTTTCTACATTTCCATTCTCAGATATGATCTGAGATGTGGTCAGCCTTGGTTTGCTCAAAGTTGTCCAGCAATTCGGTGTCGGCATCATATCTCACAAGTAACTATAAATGGTTCAAGAAGACCATCACCAAGTCATTGAAGTATGAATACCTTGAGTCATCAAGCTCAATATACCACTTCGCAGCACCCCCTATAAGAGTGCATTGAAAGAGGCACAACTGGACAGAGTCATCCTTAAGCGATTTTGACGAGGACCACAAATGAAATTTTGTCACATGATCACCTGGATCTTCATCAGGCTAGCCCTGAAATTTTAGAATATCTGAATGAAACTTAGTCGGCATGGGGGACAAATGTAGATCATGATGAATTAGTTCATTCAGTAATATCAACAAGTCTAGAAGATGTAGAGTTTCCAGAAAAGGTAGTTTCGATTGTGAATTATTTACAGGAAAAGAGGGCCCTAGATTTTGACCAGCAGCGGGTTGCCAGGAAAAGCTGGACTGTTGGATAGGATTTTGGTAGAAACCATGACCTTTATCAAAAAATGAAAATTATGTCTATGGAGGTCTCATCTGCTGACTCCGGAAATTGGACGACATAGCTTACGCGGGGATTGCTCTGTGCATTGTGTTCCAAGGATCGTGGAAGGATATTCCCCCAGTCGATCTGATGGGCATAGATACAGAACCTTGCCTGGGGTTCCATTGAGTATGGAAGGGGTTACCCCCAACCAACATTCCTTGTGAGGGAATTGAGACCTTCCAAGGATTCCAAATACCTTGTGTGGAGTAAACTCCATTCGTCGTTCCCTGTGAAGTAATAGTACCTTGCATCGATTTCTATGAACAAAGCTGGGGTTGCCCCCAGTCGAGAAAGTGGTCGAAGATAAATCATTGTTCCCAAACGTACCGAACAAAGAGAATGTCATAGATCCCACCAGCGTTGTATAAGACAAAGGTCCTTAAATGCCTCCACCAAACATGCTATAATTAGCATTCATCCCAATCGGTTGCTGAAAAGCACCACTGATCAAAGGGGATGGAAGAGGTATATTACCCCCACCGTAAGGAATATCATTAAAAGGGACAGTAGTGCCCACAGTTATTCCTTGCAAGGGAGCATTTGAGCTCTCTACCCCTAGACCCATGGTTTGTGAGGTAGAATAAGTAAGAATTGAGTTTGTATCAAAGTTGGGCATCCCATATGAAAAGGGAGGGCCCATCACACTCTGAGTCAATGTAACAATGGTCGAAGTTGATAAAGGTATTGGACCGCTACCGAAAGTTGAGGGAGTCAAGAAAATTGTGGTCTTGACTGGTGAAGGTGGGAGAGGAGGAAGTATTCCCCCTACAGTAGTACTCATAATAAGAGTATGAGGATTTTCAGACAAAGTAGCAGCATTTTCTTCCATTGTCGCTCGTAGAACTAGATGACGCTCAGAAGATGTCACCTCCGGAGGGACAATATGAATCAATATTGGCACCAAAAAATTGGTAATCAGAGGATTGGCTAGCCTAAAACCTTCAGTTTCAAGGTCAGATACGGTGGATTCATCCAGAGCCAGAAATTATCCTCGTGGAGCAGGCTTGAGCACAGTTTCCTACGGACCAATCGCTTCGAATGACCCTTCTTGATAAATTCTTTGCCTTAATGGTGGCGGAGGCAGCTCCAAAGTAACCGGCGATAGGCTGTGAAGCCTTTGTGACCGGTGGATTTGTTGATCTTCCACTTTATGAAATCATCAAATGATAGAGTAAGGCTTGACTAGTATATAACACAAAGCACACACTAAAAAAAATTCTAAATATAAATCAAGCGTCCGACTATCTAGTGGGAAGGATGGTTACGCCAATCGACACTAGAGCAACTAACTGGTGCAAGTGAAACTCGAGCACGAAATCACCCTTCAGGTATACTTTACGAAGCATGATCCGAAGTTATCCATAGGTATCGAAATATACCCCCACAATCACCTATGTAATTCCGTAAAATATGGGAAACTAGGTTGTCAGCTCGCAGTCAGTTACCAGGTGGGTACAGTCGACAGTCGAGAATATTGTAATGAGAAGGATAACAAGTCTGAACCCCTTCAAGGGTATCGAAAGAAAGTGGTCCAGAATAAAACTAAGGATATTGAACAGATTCAAGGTCCACGAAGCTCCGTAGGAAAATTCCATCAATATTGTTCTCGAGAAAGACCCTCAATATACAATCCCCACTACGTTTAGTCACACTTTGGAGGGATTATATCCTCTACCTTTCCTCACACGACCTTGTGTTTATCCCTTGTGTTAGAGGGGGGTCCCAGCTAACTCTTACGAAATTGGACTTAAAACACTCCCTATCTCAGACTCCAATGTTTGTTTTAAAGTGGCCTTGAAGAGTTTCATCTTCACACCTAATTCAAGGCCCTAAAACCCTAAACTAGTCAGTGAACCCTACAAACAGAAAGTCGAATAATTTTTAGATTAAACGTCAATTTTAAGGCTTGATTTACGCAAAGGGTATGGTAGTTAAACCGATGGTTGTATGAAGAGATGAAAGGAAGATAACTTTAAAGGATTTGAAAGAAAAAATTACTTCGAAATTAAAAGCAAAGCATGTAACCAACTCTTTGGAAATTCAACTTTTCTAATTGATATTTCAAGATCTTGTAAATGAAGAAATCCTAAAACTTGATTTTGTTTGACCACAAACTACTTATATTCTAGGAAATCAAAAAGAACTTTGAAATGAAGACTCTTTTTCTTTTTCAAATAACAACCTTGACTACTTTACGAAACTAAATGCAAGAAAATAAAATATTTTTTTATTTTTCGAACTGCTTTAACAAGAAAAACAGAAGGAAAAACTTGTTTTCATTTTTCAAAGAAAGAAACAGGAATAAAGAGAAAGTTTAAAAGATGATTGATAAAGAGTTTAATCCCACTACGGATCTTAGGGAATCAACCAAGAAAACAAAAGGTGGATCTAATACTTGACATCTCGCTCTAAACCTTTTAGGGAAAACAAAAGAAGACTAAGGAAAAAGTGAACCGAAACTTCAACCCAAGCTATGGCCATAGACAAAGACTCTTACTGATTCAAGAAAGTCCTGGGAAGTCTGAACTTTTATTAGGAAAGAGGCAAACTCTCTCTTTATTAAAAAACACTTTCATGAAACAAAGATGTGGGTTGTTGCATCAACATCTTGCATATGTACGTGGGTATTCTACTGTGTAGAGTGTGTATGTACATTGGTCGACCTGAAACAAGGCATGTGCACCTCTCATTCTTTTCAAAAATAAAATAACAAGGCAGACTTACAAGGCCGGGAAAGCTGGTATGCACCTTGTAGGTGACCAAAAAACCTTATCAGAATCATTAAACTTGACTAAAACTTGAAAGGGAAGAAAAAAAACCAATCAACAACCCAAAACCTCCCTAAAAACCCTAGAGAGATCCCCAGTATGGTCGCTAGTTCTACTAGCGGGAAAATCCTCCTATAACTATACCAGGGTTTTAGAATATAGACAGAGAAAATGACTGTCTAAAAGTCAACCTAGTTTCTACACTACCCCAAACATGTCAAAATAAATGAACAAAAATCAGTAGAATATAAGATCGGTAACTATACCTTTTATCCCACATCTAGTGATGATCTCCTCAAGCTCTGTAGCTCCAAAGACTGTAAGTCTCCTCCCAAAGTTAACCTACATCCAAGACTAGGCAAACAAGGGCTACAATCATGCTATTTCTATTCATAAATTAGGGTTAGATGTCAAATGTCATATATAAATCAAAGAGAAGACATAAAACATCATGATTTGGGATAAGAAAAATATATTATTTTATTCATCAAACAAAGACTGAAACTTACAATCATTGTCGGCCACCTGATCCGGATTATTTTTCGCATGAAATGAGAGCGAATATATAATAAATAAATGTACAAAGACATCTCAGATATCCAATAATATAACATAAATGTATCAGAGATGCAACCATAAACACATAGATACAACAATACACAATTTTTTTATTAATGAGTGAAAATGTACAAAGACTGTAAAAATACAGAGTGAAAGACTCACTAGAATGGTGACAACTTATCTCCAAGAAGAGATGTGTTCTCTACTCGCATTCACAAGAATATTATTTTACAATGAGGATCCAAAGGCAATTTTATCATAAATAAAATCGAAAACCCTAACCTCGGAAGATGAAAAGCCAACAGTTTTGTGGACCCAGTTTTGGGTAGTTTGGTGTATCAACTTCCTAGGGGCGTAACTTTGGAATACGATCTATGTTTGGGGTGAACGATAGCTTGTTGGAAAGGCATCATCGAGGAGATTCATTTAGGGTGATCAATTAGAGCCTTTCGCTATCATTGAGATTATCGATCCCAAAAAACCTTCATTTAAGCCCTCAAAATGGCCCCAGAAGTTAAAAACTTCTAAAATAGTATATTACCAAAATTGCCAGAAAATTGTTTTGAGCCAGTTGAAAAAGGTGGGTGGCCACCGATATCCACCTAAATCAATCCTCCCTCCTTATAAATCAATGGTCTCCATTGCATTGAGTTCCCGAGGGAGAGGGAAAAGTGTTTGTTGAATCTGCGTCTTGATGAGTTGTTTGCCTTGTTGGAGAAGTTGCATTGCTTAGCTTGTTGAAGGTTGTCACGAACATGTGGCTGGAAGGTTTGGACCTTTTTAACCATTCTAGTTATATGAGATGCATGTGTGCAGAAGGAAAATTTACACTTTGATGCAATATTGTCGACATGCTTCTATTGGATAGAAGGTGCTTGGGTCGAGGTTGTAGTGGTTGTAGTATCCTTATGTTCACCTTTTGAACAGATTGTGAAGAATCTGAATTTTGTAGTATGAGATACTACCTTGGGGAATTGTTTCGGTGTTACAGTAGTTGGAACTACCTCTGGTATTCTGTAGAGATGACCCCCCATAGAAACAATGACACTGCAGGGTGGAGACTCATAAACAACATGGTGCTTCCACATATATGGTTGGCCCAAGAGAACATCACAAACATCCAGTAGGGAAACATCACATAATACCTCATCCTTGAATGACTGGATGTCGTATGAAAATTGACACTATTTGCTAGCATGAAGATCTCATCCCTAGTGAAGCCACTTGATGTTGTATGGCTGCGGGTGTGGTGTTGTTGACAATCCCAACTATTTGACGACCTTTGTTGAGATGAGCTTCTTCTAGATTTCACTATCAACAAAAAATGTAGCGGGGTCCCCTTCACCCACATTTTTGAATGAAAAAGGTGATCCCCCTCTTCAGGATATGTTGGTTCTTCTAGTTGAATTGTTGAGGTCATGACAATAGCAGTGGGGTCTGCATCGATGATCTGTCTTTTACCAGTATTTTCATAATCATATTTTGAATCAGGGTTCAGCTCCTTGTCTTTGATCTCATCCACCAATGACTTTTTTGAGAGACATTCCTTGGTGTTGTGCCAGGGGATTTTGTGGAAATCGCACTATTTTCCAGTGTCCTTATTTGTCTTCCCGTGACCCTTATTTTCTTGTGGCTTGGACTGGTTTTCGGGAGAATTTTTTTTAGGGTCTTCTTTATCATACTTTGATTGTTGCAGATTTGCAAACCCAAACTCCTATTTTTTCTGGTGCTTAAATTTCTTCTCGATTTTAATAGCATATCAATAAGCAACATTGAGTGATGAGATGTCTAGAAAATCCATTTCAGTTTGGATGTATTTGTGTAGATCCCCACGGTATTTTAGAACCAAATGTTGTTCGGAGTCTTTGATACCAGCATTGGTGCACAAGGTATGGAAGGTATTGGTGAACTCTGGAACTTCTTGGCCCCTCTCTTGCCACAGTGTGGTCCATCTCATGTACCAGTCCTCATAGTTGCCAACAGGGTAATATTGTTCCTTTACAACATCCACAAAAAACTCCTAAGTGGGCTCGACCCCATATATTCCAGACTCATCTATGGAACTTTGCTCCCAGTAAGTTTCGCACGAATGTTTGACATGGGGGAGAGCTTTAAGGAGTGCGAAGGTGATCTTTTCCCTTTTGGAAAAATTATGAACAGAGAAACAACCTTCTAATAGATTTAATCATTTGTCTAGGGCATCTGCATCTATCTAACCTTCAAATACGGGAATATCAAAATTAACCTGTACCTTGAAAGGAGAGGTTCTTAAAAAGTGGTTGTTTGATGAATATGCACCTATTTCTATCAGCATGCGTTGAAGGATGTGAGAAAAATTCTCCATCATTTCGTCCCTTTGTTGCGTGAGAGCTTGCTCAAGAAACGGATTGATAGAATCGTCTGCTCCATCGTTTTTATTTTATTCAACCATGTAGGATTTCTTGGTCATGCGAGAGTGATTTTCTTCAAGAGAGACAAGATCAAGACCCAACTTTCTATACTCGGACCTCGTCGGGGACATGCTCTGAAAAAAACAATCAAGAGCAGCATGCTCTGATACCACTGATCCGGATTATTTTCGGCACAAAATGAGAGCGGAGATATAATAAAGAAATGTACAGAGACATCTCAGATATCCAATAATATAACATAAATGTATCAGATATGCAACCATAAACATAGAGATACAATAATACACAATTTTCTATTAATGAGTGAAAATGTACAAAGATTGTAAAAATACAGAGTGAAAGACTCGCTAGAATGGTAGCAATTTATCCCTAAGAAGAGATGTGTCCTCTACTCGCATTTGCAAGAATATGTTTTTAAAATTAGGATACAAAGGTATTTTATCATAAATAAAATCCAAAACCCTAACCTCGAAATATGAAAATCCAACAGATTTGTGGACCTCGTTTTGGGTAGTTTGCTGTATCAACTTTCCAGGGGTGTAACTTTGGCATACAATCTTTGTTTCGGGCGCACGATATCTCATTGGAAAGGTATCATCGAGGAGATTAATTTAAGGGGCTCAATCAGAGCCTTTAGCTATAATTGAGAAGCTATATCACAAAAAACCTTCATTTGGGCCCTCAAAATAGCCCTGGAAATTAAAACTGCTAAAAATAGTAAATTACCAAAATTGTCAAAAAATTGTTTTGAGCCAGTTGGAAAAGGTGGGTGGCCACCGATATCCACCTGTATCACCACCTTTCTGTGAACCTGGTCTGGGCTCCTCTTTACAATGCTCCATGTACACCTTCAATAGGCCTCTTCTCACAAACTACTAATATCCTCAAGGAAAGGGAATGGATTGAATGGAAGAAAATGGGTTGAAGAGGGAATCTTGAGGAAGTAACTCACAAAAGCTTGAAAATGATTGGGCAAGGAAGGGAGATGGAAAATGGGCATAGGTTCACTATTCTAGTGCTTGGTTGTGAAATGAGACCCCAACACCTCCTTTTATATGACAAAAGGATGGTTATTTGGTTGGGGGATGGGCTATAGCAGGTGAATTGGTTGGGAAACCTCCAATAGCCCGTGAATTCCTTACAACTTTTTTATTTTTGCAACTATTGGAGGTATATGCGGGTTGTGTATTGTGCAGAAAGTGTTTGTATGTGGGTTTTATAGCATGAATCAAGTGTATGTACGCAGGTTTTATAACATGCAGCAAGTGTATGTAAGTGGGTTGTAGTGGTGTAGGGCGCATACAAGCTCTAAAAATTGGTTTTTTAAGTAGAGCTCCTCAGTAGTGATTTGGAAAATTATGCAAGTAAGAGGGCCAATACCATGTATGCATGAGTAGTGCATTTTAGGGTTATAATAAACATTCTCTTATATTAATAATTAATAATATAATTATTGATTATTAAATACTATATGTAATAAGTAAATGATAATAATAAATAGTTATTGATTATAAGGGACGCATCCTTTCATGGATGGTCACCATATGTTCTCTATATATGGAACACCTTTAGGTTGGCATTTCTTTGCATGGGATGGTTCATTGAAACATCTCAACCTTGATTTCTATAGCTTTTGTATGTTGAGGTTGACATTTATTTTCATGGGATAGTTGGAATGGTTCATTGGAATATCTCAACCTTGATATGATGGGGAGTTTTTGGGTTTAATTATATTTTGATTTATATTTTACTTAAATGTTAATATTATTTTAAAGTGGATGTTAATATATTTTTTAAGTGTCACCGCTCAACTTTTTAATATTTTTTTAAATGTCATATGTCAACTCCATATTATTAAGCATTGAAGGAATGATGCTTCTCCTAGTTTTGGGAAGTACAAAGCACTTATTAACTAAATCGTATTTTTTTTATTTTCAATTACGTTATCTCTTTATCTTTATAGATTTATTTTACTTAAGATGGATATTGAAATATTTTATTTATGGCTCAAATTGAAATATTTCTTTGTTAATAATATTTTTTTTCAATACCACTTGTCAAATCCATGTTAAGCACTGAACAAATTACTCATCTCCCTCACACTGAAATATAGAAATCACCTTTTGGCCCAAGGGTGTTTTTCACTTTCAATTACTCTATCTATTTCTCTCTCTTTTTATAGAGTTGATATATAATTATTTTACTTAATATGATATTGAAATATTTTATTTATGGCAGACATTGAAATGTTTTTTTGTTATTAATATTTTTTTAAATGCCACCTGTCAACTCCATGTTGAGCATGAAACAAATTACACATCTCCCTTATACTGGGATGTAGAAATCCCCTTTTTACGTAAAAATACATTTAAATATAATAGTTTTACATTTAATAGTTTTACATTTAAATAAAATAGTGTTTTTATTATAAATAGATAAATACTATATATAAATGTTCATATAAATGTTTGTAGATAAATTGTGGTTTTTCCGAACTTGATTGAAAACCCTCACCACGGAAATCTTATTGAAAAGAATAAAAAAATAGCAATGGGTTTCATCTGGGAAGGATTACCTAATCTGGTAAGAGAAAAGGTTGGTAAATTTTCATCAGCCAAAGAACTTTGGGATAATTTACATGATATATATTCTTCACCCATCGTAGATTCATAAAATGCCAAAGAAGATGCAGGTATAGATCAAGAAGAAATATGTTCACCATGTCAAACATATTCATAATATGAAGAGTACATAATCAACATAGGTATGTTGTTTTGCTTTAATTGTAAAAAATGTGGACATCTTGAAATAGAATGCCTCGAAGGAAATGAGACAGAAAAACAAAATGAAAAACAAGACAATTATCAGGCAGAATTGATTAGTGCTTTAGATGAACTAAGAGAATAAAATAAGTCACTCAAGAAAGAATTGATGAAACAAAAGGAAAGTGTTCACATTTTTTAAGAATCCCAACAGGTCATCGAGAACTTAAGATCTCGGCTAGAAGAAGCTAGAAAGGTCGAAGAAAATATTGAATATCAAAAGCAATGTTTGGAATCCAACATAGCAGCACAGAAGGAAGAAGCATAAATGAGAGAGAAGATATCGATAGATCATCTTAATGAAAGAACTAATGATCTAAACTGGCTTGAGTCATAATTTGTTCAAGAAGAGAAAGTACTTGAAGAATAAATAATCACATTAAAAATTCAGCTTGAAGAAGCGAAGAGAACAAAAGAAGTCGTGAAGTATCAGATATTAAAGAAAGAAGAAGAGGTTGAGAATCTTGAAGAAGAAGTTGTCACATTGAGAAGTAAAATTGTCAAGCTCAAAAAGAGCGTTGAAAATACAGAAACATCCACATCAGTTACAGAGAATGAACAGAAGCACTATAGGTTGCTAGAAAATAAGAATGAAGAAAATTGAAAGAGTTATGCAAAAGTACTCAAAGGAAGGAATCATGGTCAATCAGAATCTAAGAAAACTATTGAAGATACATATTCAAGAAGACCATATGTGTTCAAACCATAAATAATCTTCAATCATGATCATGATCAGTCAAGGCAGAAATTCAGAAGGACTACACCACAAAGAAGATCATTCACTCCCAGGTATCCAAATTTATTTTATGCTCATTTTTTTTATTGTACTAATTTTGGAAATAAGTTTGGAGATTGCAGGGATTATAAAAGAAATGTTCAAGAAAGAAGTGCCTATGTGGCCACACGTAACATTGAGTGTTACAAATGTCATAACTATGGGCACATAGCCAATGATTGTAGAATCATGATCGATACTTCCATGAAGAGAACATTGATATCATGTATAAGAAAGTATGGATAAGAAAACAAGAAGAACAAGTGAACAAAGACCAGGTACCAGAGATCACAAGATTGGCAATACAACGAGATGAAGAAAATTCTAAAGAGAAAAAGAAAGATGTCAGATACAGAAAGGCTTTCAAATTTTATGAGAGTATGCTTTGAAATTCGTCCATGTTGACTTGACATTACCAGGGATCATGATGACTGGAAAGGAATTTTAGGGAAGGAAGTGTGGCTACCCACAACCCTTTACTCTAGCCAGTGGAGTCAAGCTTGTATCCATTCTACTATATTCACAACAGTTTTTTATTCTGGAGTTGGGATAAATGTGATTGAGGATAACACGTGAGTTGTGAGTCTATGAAATCCTACCAGGGAGAGGAGAGGCAGGTGTTGGACACACCTACCACACTTAGAGGGGGGGTGAATGAGTGTGGGGATCTTTTTCCCAAAACTTCCCTCTTACACAAAAACTTCTTAGTTAACATTCAAAATTTTCTCATTACTCATTGTTGTCATTTATAATCAGTTAGATGTGAATAAATATCAGCAACATATCATCAACAAATCATCTCCGCAAAGAACACAAGATGTATGTACAATTTTTGTTTTTATTATGCACTTCAATCCGAGGGTTTTTCAGCAACAACTGAATAGAGTACAAATCTACAAGAGCACCAACTCTATATGAAAGACTCATATTACATTCTCAGCACCAACTGAAATGAGGCAACAATCCTCAACAGATATCAATCTGTCAACATAAACAAGTGCATCAACCATGCACCAACCTGTGCCAAACAACCTATAATCAACCTGTATCATAAACAAGTGCATCTAACCATGTACCAAGTATATACCAATCATGTGTCAACTACTCATCAACAATGAATCATCAATATGTACCAACATCATCAACTATACACCTCATGTATGTGCCAACTCACCAACTACTTGTCTCAACCATGACTAGTTTTGGATTAGTCAACAACCCCAACTTGAAATAATTGTAACTTTGTACCTGTAATGAATAAAGATCTAAAACTGATACACAATGTTCTTTAGTGTGTTTTATGCAATTCCTCCAGGTGGCACTACTTGGAACCTCTCAGAAAAGGAGTTATAGCAAAAATGGCATACCTTTCTGAATTATGGCTTATTCTAGAGAGAGACCTTGTAGAGAGTGAACCACACCAAATATTAGTTCAATTGATCTAAAAATATTACACAACATACTGAAAAATGGACCCTAACCAACACATTTGGTCTCACTAAATTTGGATCTGTTATGAATAAGTTATGATGTTTTTACCCGAACCACCTTGTTTTGACTAGTTTCAGGACTAGCCACAAACCCTATTTTCCACGGAGTGTAACTCCCACAATACAACGACCCACAAGCTGAATTTTTTACCACAAATACTTGGGTATGTTTTCTCAATGGCATAGAAATTTCACGGTCTGAATCATTATAGAAAAAAAGTTATAGTGAAAATGGTGAGATGACCTGTAAATAACATACCTTAGAAAGCATCATCAAAAGAATGTATCCTCCCTTCAATTCCGGCTCTCTTTTCTTCACCTTCCTTATGAAATTCGGCTTGGATATCCTTGTTTACCTCATTCACTTATATATCTTCAATATTCTCAAGTGTTCCACACCAAAAATGCTCAAGAAGCTCTCCATCAATACTCCAAAATATATTCTCACAAGAAGCTCTCCATTGATCCACAGAAAGGATGATCTACAAGAGACCATTGCTATCTTATTTATACTTCCATCCTCTAGGTCACTTGACCCATTTTTAGGTCACATAACTCATTTCTAGGTCACTTAACCTATTTTCCTTATTTTAGGGTTAACCACTTTCCGTAAATATAAATTTCTCCAATATTTTATCATTTAA
>SNQJ01S0205852.1:0-16429 GCA_010110895.2 Picea sitchensis | reverse complement strand
ATACCCCTTCATGAAACTCATTTATATCATTCTCCGTTTCAGATTCTATTAGACATCTTAGTAAAAATCCTATGGGATCTTTCCAATACAATTGGTTGTCGATGATGCAATATTTTATCACATGCAACTTCAATGTTCTCGCCTTATAAGGAGTCATATCACTTGGGAACTAAAGAGTCAGGAGGTATGAAACTATGTCGTCATAGCAGAGGAGGAAAATTTTTCTTGGATCTGAGTTGCAGGTGTCTGATCATCGAATTATTCTATATCTAGAAGGTCTTCGTAAGATTGCAGATGATTTATATCGAGCGCTCTAAAATTTGATTCGGCTAATAGCTTAGCCAGGCCTTGACCTTTGACGAGTTTACTAGGTTTTACCTCAAGGTCGAATTCCTGAATCTTGTCTAGCCATCGGCCCCTCCTTTCCTCACTATCTAGTTGGACCCATATATCTTTAACAGAGTTGGTTGGTACGTAGGCAATTATTTTGGAATGCATCACGTAAGTCCTGAAATATTTGAGGGCCTTCACCATAGCGTATGCATGTTTTTCCATTATATCACATTTCAACTCGGCGTCTCTGAGGATTTTACTAAAAAATGTTATCGACTGCTCAAAACCTTCATCGTTTTTCTGTAAGAGCACGACTGCGATAGTATGTTCAGATGTGAATGAAAAGATCTGGAGCTCTTTCATGTAGTCTAGGTTGGCCAGCACTGGTGCTTCTCCTTTTACCTTCTTGATGTGTTCAAAGGATGCTTTAGCTTCAGTTGTCCATTTGACCTCGTTGTCTTTTTTCAGCATATCTATAATCAATTTAACAATTTCTGCAAAATTTGGAATGAATCTTCTTAAAAAAAATATTTTTCCTAAAAAAGATTGAATTTCCTTTTTGTTTCTAGGAATATTTTTTGTATCTCTATCTTCAACCCTTTTTGGATCGATTTTGATTCCTTCTCTAGAAACTATATGGCCTAAGAGTTTACCTTCTTGCATTACAAAATGGGATTTCTTAGGGTTTAATGACAAACCGAATTTTATGCATTTCGCGAATGTCTGTTTAAGGTGTACCAAGTGCTCTGCATCCAAATTAGAGAAAATAGTTAAATCATCGAGAGAAATAACGAAAAACATATCTCTCTCACCAACAAAGGCTATTTCCATTGCTTGTTGAAAGGTGGTCCCTGCGTTCATCAAACCGAATGGCATTTTATCGTAAATGAAAGTACCTGATGGAGTGGTAAACACGGTTTTTTCTTTGTCATCTTCGTGGACCGCAATTTGATTATAACCTGTAAAGCCATCAATCATAGACATTATGTTATCTCCGACCACTTTTTCCAGAACGTGATCCATTTTAGGGAGCGGATAATTGTCTTTAAGACATGATCTGTTTATGTTCCTGAAATCCATGCAGATTCTGATTTCACCGTTCTTCTTCCTGATTGGAACTAAGTTGGCTACCCGCTCGAAATATCTGAGTGGAACAATAATCTTTGCATCGAGGAGATTTTTTACCTCCCTTTCTATTACATGCAGGAGTATAGGGTTTATCTTTCTAAGCTTCTGTCTGAAAGGTTTGATGCCTTTCTTTAAAGGGATTTTATGCTCGATGATAGTGGTATCATAAGTTTTCAGTTCGTCGTAAGACCAGGCGAAGACATCTTTGTATTGTTTGAGCATGTCGACATATTTACTTTTCATCTCGGGTGGAAGGTATTTAGATATTTTGACCAGTTTAGGGGTTTCCTTAGTGCCTATATTACAATCTTTGACCTCTTCAGGCTTAGGTTGCAAGGTAGACTTTAGGGGTATATCATCCTGATCAAATAATATTTCCAAAGGGATCAGACCTTTAGGGATCTGATTGTCTTTCAGCACCAACATGCGGTGGTTAGCGATCTTATCCTGGAACTTCTGAGGATCTTCCCCTTCCTGCATGATCCAGGTAGGGTCATTCTGATTCTCCTAGTCGATGTGCATTTTGGAAAATTCATCCACCATTTCGATAAATTTCTTAATCTTCTCATCATCTTCAAAGACCTTCTAGTGTTGAACATTATTTGGTATTGAAGGCATGTGCCTCATTTTTATGTGATATTTTAGCTTCAGGACAATAGGTGGCACAAAAGTAGCAGTTGCTTTCGCTAGGGAATCAAATTGTTGATTTTCTACTTTAGGGATGTGATGAATATTAAATGAGGACAAAAAGTTTTCTATCAAATCCCACATGCAGTTTCTGTACAACCTTATCCTTGGATGTTTGGCTTGATATTGTCGCCTTATCTGTTTTATGATCAGTTCTACATCACCATAGACTATTAGATTTTCAATTTTCAACTTCCGGGCAACCTCTAATCCTAAGATCATAGCTTCATACTCGCATATGTTATTTGTATAATCAATGTCCCACTGCAACATGTATGAAAAAGGAATAATGAATACATCTTCGGGTGCCACAAACAATAATACACCTCCTGCCCCTTCCCAAGACGAAGCACCATCAAAAAACATTTTGCAAACTCCTGTACTATTAACATTTTTGTTTGTTTTTTCTATTATTTTGTTCTCTTCTTCTATACAATTGTATTCTGTACATTCATCGAAATTATCATCAATTGATAATATACAGTTTCCTAGATCTTGATCAGCGACATATACCGGGTAATTATTTGGGTTATGTGGGTCACTTACAATATATGCCAACCTTGTTTCTTTGTATAGACAAGTGAACTGCCCACTGAAAATTGGGATCGTGGCATACGTCATGTCCATATGAAGTGATCCTCTGAGTTTGGCACCCCAAGACCTGGATAACAACATGCCATACTTCACAAGGACATCAACAATGACTACATCCATAAGAATACTCTTTACAGGAATCTATGCAAGATTAACCACCAAATATTTAATCATATCGAGACACTTTACTTTTCTTGACTCAAAAGAATACAGATCTCAGTATGGTCTAGTGACCTCGAGACCCAGTTTTTCCATAATAACTTTGGGCATTAAGTTGTGGGAGGCTCCAGAACCCAACATACAGTTATGGAGTAGGTGATCATGCACAGTCAGCGTAATATAAAAAGGAGCGACTGAATCTTTATAACTTTTTATATGAGGACCGAACATTATAGTAGGTCTGTCATCTTCTAAATTAATAACATCTGCATGACTTTCAGCATCCGAGAAATTTATCATCTTGGCAATTTTCTTTCTATACATAGGATGTTTTGCTAGTTCAACCAGAGGTACATGAATTTTGATTTTATTAATTTCGTTTTCCAGATTGAAACTTCCAATAGTATTTTCAGCTTCTCTGGTTGGGATCTTTGTTTCTTTTTTTCCTGGCCTATTAGTCTGCGTTGCTTTTGTTTCGGATTTTTTTGTTTTGGCAGCTTGTGTTTCATTGGATGGTTGAACCACCTCATTTGTTTTAGTTCTCAACAATATCTTCCTCGATGGAGAAGTTGTAAAATTTATCTCTAGGCCTTAGGTTATATTTATGTTTAAGCTCGGCCATTATAAAGTCGGTGATTCCTTGATAATCAGACTCTCCCATATTCTTTATACTTTCCTCATTTTCAAACAGTGGTTCTTGATCTAAATACCTTTCGTAATCATGTCTGGTTAGGTGAGGTTCTTGGTCGTTATCACTGAGGTTGTTTATATCTTCATCTAACCCCTCATAGTCTTGCATGTCATCATTTTGCAAGAAGTTTTATGTTTTAAAAGGGGCTTTGATTTTTTGGTCCTCGTTTTTCACTTGTCTCTATTGGATCTGGGGGTTGGAATTCCTTTTGAAATCTCTCCTAGAAAAAGGATTAGGCTTAGCTTGGTCTAGTTCCATTATAGAGGTTTTTTTTATAATTCTTTGATTATCTCAGCCATGTCATCCATTTTTTCCTCCGCGGACCTCCCAGATCTGGAGGGTCCAACTTGTTCCCTGAAGCATTTAGTTTCTTTGGTTCCTTTCTCAACCTTCGCTTTTAGTTTAACCACTGCCATCATTTTCGACTCGATTTTGATGGTGTCATCCTGCATTCCTATGAGGGTAGAAGATCTCCTTTCCCTCAAAAGTAGGGCAAAGTCAGGCTCGAAAGCCCCTGTGAAAGTCACTTTAGCTGCAGGTTGAGACGGTTTAACTTATGCTGGAATCTTATGATAGAGTTTGTTAAACCTCTGGGTGAACTCTAAGACTGACTCATAATTATTTTTCCTCAGAGCCCCAAATTATGTAATATAATACAAATGATCTTTTTTTTCTCCCCACTACCTTAAAAAGGTGTTTTCTAGCACGTCATAAGACGCTACAGAACCTACCGGGAGCCCTCGAAACCAGATTCTTACTTGACCTCATCCTCATGTTCAATACCGAGGATATCAACAAATTGGTCAAAAAAGTTATGTGTTATGTGGCAGTTAAATCTCCTTCCCCCGTGAATTTCGGTAAATTTTTCATATAATTTTCTGGTAAACAATGAAGGACAGGGGGAAGGACTAAAGGAGCATATCTGGCTGCCACTTTGGAAAAAATCCTAGGGCATGGAGGTGGTGGTCCTTGACCACCTCCTCCTCCAGCACCACCTCCACTACCACCTCTCATGCCACCTCCTCCAACAGCAGCCATTTGCACTCAAGGGGATGAACTTCGGAAGTTAAAGAGAGGGTTTTCGTAAACCTCTAGGGAACGAAGTGATGAATTTTCAACTTCCTCGGGATGCAGTGAAGTAAAAACTGGAAACTGATCATTATAAGACATGAAGTATAGAAGAGGAGGGAATGGGAAACGTGGACTAGCTTCTTCAGACTTATAAGATGTATAGATAGGTGAACCAGTAGGAGACGAATCAGGGTATAAGGTGCACTCCTTGGGATTTCTGAGAACATAAACCTTGGTTTCGAGTGAGGGTGGGGTATACATAAAAGTAACGATAGCGGGTATAAAGGAGGATATTTTATTAAAACTGTTATGAGTATCAGATGGGTCAATCTCAATCTTTATTGTGGTTTCGCTAGTTGAGGGCTCCGCGGAAAATGTTTGATTAAAATTTTCTTCAAGAGTTAATATTTCGACAGGAACCTCAATATTGACCTGGTTTATTTTGGGTTGGTACTTCTTACTTGAAGACGAAGCAGTAGATTTGGAGTATCCATTGGGTTTTAACAACTTCTTGGGATCAGATACAGGCGTAGTCTATTGATCATATGGGTTCTTCTTGGTATTCTTTCGACCGAATGTCAGTTTATCTGTAGTGGAGTCGCCAAGTGAAATATAAAAATAGTCTTAATAAAGTATTCAATATTTTTTCACTATCAAAGACAGAATGTTACCTTCTCGTTTCCCTAGGGAAAAATAACTTTGTTTCTTCGTTACCCGGCAACGATGCCAAAAATATGTTGTTCCTCAGATTAAACTTAAGGCTCAAAGAATAATGTCAGGCATCAGAAATATAAAGGAATGTTTTTGAAAGGTGATTTTTCTTTCGTTAGTTATATAAGAATTAATCCTCAAATTAAATTAAAGATAGAGTGGGACAGAGGTTGTAATTTGTTGTCTAAGTTGATTTATAAAATCAGATGATGTGGGAGAAACTTACAAAACTATGAAGTAAAATGAGGCATCAATGGAAGATGAATCTTACCCTGTTCACAGTAGAAGAAAATAAAGAGTGCACCCTTGAAGGCATATGAGATACAGTGATCCAAGTAGCTCACAGGTCTTGTATTTACTTATAGTGAATACAGAGGAAAAATTGTTTGCTTATCAAATAACCAATTTAATGTGATTGCACTAGAAGTAGTACTAAATTGTAAATACTCACATATCAAGGAATAACATAAAGAAAGATAGAGACATGAAATACAGAGGAAAAACATAACTCAAACTGCACAAAAGTTGGAATCCCTGCCTGCACTTGTATTAATACTCACAAAAGGAGGGTTTTCTCTATTACATCCAGTAAGAAGCAACCTCATAGCTCGAATCTTCTGGGCAGTTAATTAGCTCATATTGTAGGATATCAAACACCTACGTCCAAGTTTTCATAGTATCTATAGCTCTTAGTGATGTGTCCGAGAGGACATTTGTGTTCTCGCTCGTGCTTTCACCAGCCGCTTTATCCATTTTCTGCGGAGCCATGACAATAGTAAGCTCGGAACTGTGCTACCTGTTACAAGAAAACACGTAAAATTATTAGTCTGTTAAAGCTTGTTGTTCTGTGAAAATGAAAATGGGATTCAAACTTCAATATCTTTATCACCTCAAGTGTATCAATTTACAAATACCTTTACTAACAATGTATTTGTTAGCTTTAATGAAAAAGCTAGGCGGTGATCTGCGATCTTATTTGAAATCATTGTTGTTAGGCGATAATTAATGCCATTAATATTTGGGGTTTGCAACCAGGAGCTTAGATAAATAAGATTTGAAACTTTCCAAAATTATGTTTAGCGAAAACTCAATTGTGAGATAATATTGTTTAACCCATTAATTAACTTTGTTTATCGTTAAGTGCTTTTCAGGTTTTAGGACTTCGGGATTTTGATAGTAGATCTAGATAAGATTTTCAAAACTTGAAATCGCGAAGTGATTAATCATTAGCTAATTCTCTTTAATCTTTAATTAACCCTTCTTAGTGTTTACGGTATTTCGGGAGTTCGGATTTCGTGAATCTAGAGTGTGATGAATGTTGAATATCCGAACTCTAGATGCACAAAGCTTACCATTTAACTTTTAATTGGGGTATATCTATTAGGTATTCACGGATTCATGAATCAGAAAATTAACTTTATTACCTTTTCAACATGCCATTACCCATAATGGTGTGTCAAATCTTATTCGGGGTACATGTGTACTGGGATTAGGCTCGTTAGAACTCTTTTCGGACATCAGGACATTGGAGTTGTTACATGGTGAAACGCTTGAAGCGTGAAACTCCGAAGTAGTCTCTAGAGGCATGACCTTTTTAACAATCAGGCGGCTCCAAAAAACTCGGGGAAAAAGGGGTCGTTCGATTGGTGAGGAAATTGGATCGACAGTGGACCTTGTACGCTCCTTAGGGCTTAAAAATTTATAAATGTTCCAACAGGTGGAAACAAATGTGATCGTTGTGGAAATATGAGTTTGTTTCACTCATAGTATCCTATTGATATGAATGATCAATCAAATTCTAATATAATAGTCAATTGGAAGAGATATGAATATATCAACAGCACGGCTCCACATTCTTCAAATGTTATTTCCAAAAGGATTGATTTGAAAGTAGATAAAATCTGTGTGATAAAAATTTTGAAGAAGTTTGAGGAAGAAAATTATAAATATACCAAGCATTCACATAGAGCTCGATGGAAATACCTACAATTCAAACAATCATGTGAAGTGTTTCCACTAGGGGCAATTTTGTATGTACTTGATTTTGCAGAGAATTACACATTCGTTGCATAAAAAGAAATACAAAGTGAATATTATCATTATGATCAAGTCACTATATTTTTCCATGTTCTATATAGACATGCTCAATGGAGTCTTGATAACATAGAAAGCACCAACGACAATCATCATGTTATTAAAGAATATCGCTTTTATATAAGTGATGATCAAGCACACGACACACATTATGTACAACATTGTTTTGATCAATTTTATGATTCATTGAAAGAACGCGGGATTGGATTCGATCGACATTGAATATGGTCATATGCGTGTGTAGGTCATTTCAAATCTTCACGGTCATTCTATTGGTTGTGTCATCTTCATAAAAAATCAAACATTACACATTATTGGAATTTTTTTTAGACTGGTCATGGAAAAGGAGTGGATGACGGTGCAGGGGCATGTGTAAAACGAGCACTTTGAAGGTATCATATGAACCCTCATGCTGATCGATTTGAATCTACTGATCAAGTTGTTGAATGGTGAAAAATGGCGCTAAGCCATGAAAATAATCTGTCAAGGGATGTGCGCAGGTGTGTCTATATATACATGTTTTTTTGTGTGTGTGAATAAAAAAGTGGATCCTTATATTAATTCCAACTGAAATCTTACAAAAAAGATTTGCAGCCTATCTACTTACACAAAATGCCTGCAGCTAAAGGTAGAACTGATTACATTGTTCTTCACGGTTTTCCCGAAGTCCAAATCCCTGAAACCTTCGGATCAGATCATCGGTCCCCGATGGCCCGCAGCCAACAACTGAGATCCTCTTCTTGACTTTGTGCCTCGTGTTGTTGGAGGAGTGGTTTGCACTACTTTCCCAAAACCTGAACCCCTGAACTTGCATCAGATCAACGGTCTAAGGCCTTTCGTGATCCAACAAATGTGGTTAAATCGCGGGTTCTCATTTCGCAATTGTTGGCTTCTCCTGATTTAGGGATTTCGTGCTTCGGGATGACGAAGAACCGATTGTTCTCGTTCTTCCAATACCCAAAATTGTGAGTCCTTCGGGACCAGATCGATGGTCCAAATTTCCTCGGGATCAACGGTCCAGATCCTCTCTTGCATTTTGCGATTTCACATTTTGTGACTTGGGCAGACAACTTCCTCTATGCTTCAAACTCCCGATTGTCGAGTTCCCAAAATTTTCTCACATTAGATCAATGGGACCAGATCTCCTCGAGCAACAATGGTCTAGATCCGCTCTCTCTTTTCACGACTTCACGACTTTGGGAAACAACATCCTCCGTGCTCCTGACCCCCGATTATCAAGTTCCAGAAATCATCTTTCGACGGTCCAGATCCCCTCGAGCACCAACGGTCCAGATTTTCTCTCACTTTTCGTGACTTCGCAACTTTGGGACACAGCATCCTCCGTGATCTTGACTCTTGATTTTCGAGGTCCCGAAATCATCTGTCGACTGATGATATTATGCATTGACGCTAACAGTCGCCCTCTCTCCTGAGCTTCTGATCATTTCTGACTTGGAATAAATTCTAAATAGACAGAGGTGGCACCCCATCCAGATAAGGGCCATCCAACTGGGCAAGCTACTCGCATTGGAGCTTGAGGGCTGAGCTTTGGGACTACCTAGATTTGTGGAGAATGATCTGCTTCATAGATTCAACCCCTTCATTGGCTAGTTTGTCTGCAACTTTTTTTGCACTTCACCGAATGTGTGAGGGGGTTAGAGTTAAAGAGGATATGAGAAGAGCCTGGAAGCTATAAAGAGGGCCAAGGAGGCGCCAACTATGAGTGATTTTCCCTGGATCTCTGCCATTCAGGAAAAAAAATTTCCAAGTCTATTATGATTTTGGAGTCTCCTTCAATGATCATACAGGTGAGGTTTTGATCTAGAGCCATTTGCACTCCTTTAATAAGACCCCAAATTTCTATTGAATTGTTGGTGTCGCATCCGAGATTTTCTACAATGAGGCTTGGAATTTGGCCCAAGTTGTTTCTTATGACCACTCCATAGCCTGAGTGTCCTGGATTTCCATTTGATGTGCCATCAAATTTGACCTTATGGAAGCCTAGTGGGGGGGGAGCCACTTAGAGGGACTGGGAGATTTTGAAATTAGGGGGGGGCTGCTGAGGAGGGGTGGAGTGTGAAAACAAGACGCCCCAAGAGTTGAGGAGAAAGAGATCCCCTAGGTTAGTGGGGAAGTCTTCTTTGGTCCATAATTGTAGCTGAAGAGTTTCCTGGAGATGCAGAAGGATTGTATTCCAGAGGAGGGTGGGAGGAGATGTCTAGGAATGAATGATTCTTTTGTTCCTCTCTTTCCATAGTTTCCAAACTATGAAGCCTGGTAAGAGTTTCCAGGTTTTGTTCAGGATAGAACTTTTGAAGGAACCAGAGCCCCAATCCATGATGGTGCTTATGATGTTGTTTTTAACTCGTTTGGTTTTTCTCATGAATTGAGTGGCCTGGTTCCAGATGTTCTCACTAAGTGGACAGTTATTTAGGAGGTACTCCATGGTTTATTCCTGGAGATGGCATAGATGGAAAATCGAGCGGCCAATGAAACCTCATCTTTGAAGATTGTCCCAGGTTAAGATCTTGTTCTGAAGTAGAAGCCAGAGGAAATTAGAGATTTTGGGCCAGAGTTTTGATTTCCATATTGTTTTCCAAATTCTATCTTTCTGAAGGTTGTGGAATTTCTCCTGAAGAGTGTATCCCTCCTTGAGAGTGAAGATTCCATGAGGTGTGTATCCCCATCTGAGAATGTCTTGGTCTGTGTTTTTCTGGATTCGCCTTTGCGTTGTAGCTTGTTTCCAATGCTGCAGATCACAGTCCATTGCCACTTGGAGTTCCTGATGAGTATATTTCCAGCTTCGTCGGGTAGAGTTGTTGGGGGTATCTGTCCACAAATCTGTCACTTTGAGAGTGGTCAGATATTGAATGTGATTTTCGTAGGATTGCAGATTTTCTTCCAGTTGTAGGGGTGGAATTTGTTGCCAGGAATCCGTACAAAATAAGGCATTCTAGCCATTTCGAACTTCCCAGAAAGCATGTTCCTGTATGAGTGGTCGGCTTTTCCAGGTCGCATTCCAGATGTTGGAGCCTTGAATTTCCTCCTGCATTCTTATGAGTTGACTTTGATGCATATTTGGGGAATATTTGCATTTCCAAAGTTTTTCCCAAATCTCTGCTAGTGTTTTGAGCCATCTCCACCAAAATCTTGCTCCCATGGTGCTATTTAATTTTCCAGGGTCCCGGAGGCCCAGACCACCTGAAGATTTGGGATTGCAGACTTTGTCCCAGCTGACTAGGGACCATTTTTTGTTCGGGTTGTGTCCATGCCATAGAAATTTTCTTTGCAGGTTCCTTATTTTATTTATGACTGATTGGGGGGAAGCTAGGGATGAGAAGAGGTAAGATGGTATGGTTTGGAGGACTGACTTTAAGAGAACTAATCTCGCTGGAAGGTTGAGGGAGCGAAAGGTCCAGTTTCTATGACGATTGGTGATGGAGAGTAGGAGGTAGTCCTAGGAGATGTGTCTGGCTGATGAGTTAGAAACAGGGAGTCCTAGGTAGCGAGAGGGCAGAGTGCAGACAGGGGTATTCAGAAGTTGAGAAAGGTGTTGTTGGATTTCTACCGGAGTATTAAAAAAGAAGAGTTGTGATTTGGCCAGATTAAAGGTGGTGTCGGAGGCTTCGCTGAAATTGAAGAGGATGGAGCTTATTTTAATTGTTTATTGCATGGTGGGGGTGTTCATTAGTAGCACGTCATCAAAAAATTAGTTGTGGGAGGCTGTTGGTTGTAACCCATGAAGAGGGATTTCTTGGAGGGATCCATTTTGAATTGAATCCTTGATATAGCGTCCTAGACCTTCAGTCATTATGAAAAAAATGAAAAGGGAGACAAGATCGCCTTGACTTATTCCTCTTGTGCGGGAGAAGGGTTGAGAGGGGACACCATTGACAAGGATTAAAAAAAAGGTTGAGGAAATGAGTTTCATTATCCAAAAGATCCAATCCTTGTTGAAACCAAAAGCCAATAGGAGAGCTTTCATGTATTGCTAGCTTAGTTTTTCAAAAGCTTTTGAAAGGTCAAGTTTTAGAAGCATACCTCAAGTACAGGTGATTTTGAGCGAGTGAATGATTTCATGGACAAGTGATCTGAATGGATCTCCGCACGTGAAAGAACTTCTTAATTTGCGCCATGTTTATTTTAAGGTGGCAACAAAAGTGTTTAAGTGGATTAAAATGATGCTTTCTTGAGTTTTATTTCTCACGCATTTAATTATGCATTTGTGGGAAAAATACTTCATGCATTTTTCATATTAGTTTGATTAATTCTTTTATGAAGTGCTCATGCATTTAATTATGCATTTTATGAGCTTTAATAACTCATAAATTATGCATTTTATGAGCTTTACTAACTCATACATTATTATTATTCACTTGTAATTAAAATGATAAATATTTGTGAGAGAAAATTTGTCTCGCATATTATTCATTTATTAATTATGCATTTGTGAGAAAAAAACTTCATGCATTTTCATATTAGTTTGATTAATGCTTTATGAAGTGCTCATGCATTTAATTATGCATTTTGTGAGCTTTAATAACTCATACATTATTATTATTCACTTGTAATTAAATGATTAATATTTGTGAGAGAAAATTTGTCTCACATAATATTCATTTATTAATTATTCATTTATTTATTATTCATTTTCTCACCAACGCTTTTGATGATGGACCACACTAGTTTTATCCAAACGGCCGAAAAATCAAAACTCATGATTAATCCTAAAGAACTCGGATAAAAACAATGGTCACAAAGCCTTAGAACGTAGGGGCCAAATATTGGTTTTCATGTGAGAAACCACCTCACAACAATTTGCCATTTTTCTCAATTGTAGGTTGAGAGGATCAAGGGCATGGTTGGAAAGTCTTTGGGTAGTTTTGAGACTTTTCCATTTTTGAGCCTAAGATGGTTGAAGATCCTACTCTTAAGGATCTTGTTTTTTCCTTCTTTGTAATTAGATCCTACAATTGTGGATCTAGTAATTAATGCTCTTAGTTGGAGAGTGAGTAAGGAAAAACTATATATATTCCTTATGTGAGCCATGTTGGAGAGGAAGAAAGGAGAGTGCTTAGCTATTGAAAGCCATAGTACTGAGCTAATGAAGAGCCATAGTTCTTGAATGTAAGAGAGTTTTGAGAGCTCACTTTGAAGAAGGAATATAGAAGATCTGCATTCCAGTTGGAGTAGGTCTGGAGATGTAACCCTAGAGGTGGAGGGGTGAACTCCGTTATCAACATCGGTTGTCTCTCTCTTATTTGCCTTCATGTGTTTTTTTTCTATTCTATGTTCATTTACTTATGGTTATGTGTTTTAATGCATTATGATAATGAACTAATATGCTCAATAAAACATGTATAAGCCATAGTCAATTTAAAGATCCTCACATTGTAAACATTTGGGAGAGTAGTACTTGACCCGTTTACGGATCAAGTGGTATCAGAGCAGGTGACTGCTTTGCAGGATGGGCAGAGGAGCGAATCACGCTGAAAGAATGCAAGATATCAATGACAGCATTGAGGATGACAATGCAGAATTGAGAATACTTTTGCAAGTAGATGAAGAGGAGAAGCAGGAGCTTCAAGAGATGCTACGAGCCAAAGAAGAGTTATTGGCTAAGTTGCAGAAGGTTAAGAAGATGGATGTTGCATCTCAAATGGAGGTATATGAGGTTTCTTCATGTTTTGTTTTCTCTCAATATGAAACTAATGTTGGCATGAAGATCCTCACGAAGATGGGGTATAGAGAAGGTGGACTTGGCATTAATGGAAAAGGAGTCACCCAGCCATTGGAGGTTGTACCAAGACAACCATTTGCAAGCTTGGGTTATGGGCATGAAGAGAAAGGAGAATGCTCGAAAGTTGTTGAAGCGAAAGCCATCTCTTCACCACCGGATTCCAAGAAGGAAATCAAGACAGTTAGTCCTCATCAGTTCAAGGACAAGTCAGGAAGGTATAAAAGTCATTCAAGTTCTTCTTTTGCATATAAGAGAAATGATTGCTTCCATAGATCTTCTAATCGTGATATAGTTAAGCATCAAACAAAGAAAATATGGGTTAAGAAGACGGATGTGTCCATGAGAAGTGAGACCAAGCAGAAGAAGAACCTTTCATATCCTCCTGAAAGGAATGTACAGCTGAATGGAAAATGAAGGAATTTCTGCAATTTCTGCAAAATCAGTGGCCATTGGGAGAAGAAGTGCTGGAAATTCCACCCTGAAATTCGCCACAAGTCAAGCAAGCAGAATGTAAAATATCCTGTGAAGAAGGAGGCTCTATCCACAATTGGAAAAGCACGATTATGAGATGAAAGTGCTTGGTGTTGGTTCGGTAAGCAGTTCATAATGTTTCTGCAAGTTTTATTTCTGCTATGTTGCAAAATTTTGAGTTTTATGGGGACAGGTATCACTCTTTTGATGGAAAACACTCAAAAATTTGCTGACTCGGAATCGAGAAGTAATGGCATCATTGCAAAGGAATGGATGAGAGAAATCCAACGGTGTGAAAATCGCGCGAAACGGCCTCCAGATGAGAAAGTTGCTTCTTATCTTGGATATGGTCAATGACCGCGGCACTATAGACACGAGGTGGTTCGTCTGCCATTGTTTCGAGGGCCACCTTTGTTGCAGAACTGATGTCCTGAGCTTTGCATGTGCACAGAGGTTTCCTTGGAAGCTCTGATTGTGTTTCCAGTTGCTTGTAGAGAGATGGAGCTCGAGCCTTGCAGAGGCGCAAAACGTCGATGGGCTTTGACCAGTGACATAGTTCGGGTGGCCATTGTGTACAGGGTAAATGAGAGGAATGGGGATTCTTGCAGGTCGAACCTCTGCGACTTGAAAGAGACACATGTACAGTGCCAACGCCATGGATCATGTGCAGACAAACCTCGACTACCTCAGACGTGCCCGTGAGAAGTCTACTGCATTTATTCGGCAGTCCACAGGAATCGAACCCACATGGTGGAGGACCAGGAAACCCTGCAAGCCTGTACAATTGTTTGCCAGCTTGCGGATTCGATCCAGGCACAGATCCACAATTTCCTTATCGATGGTATAATGGCCGCGAGTGAATTTGTTGGTGGCATCTTCTTTACCACTGATGAAACTCTGGGGATGTTGAACTCTGGCAATGTACAGCCTCATAAATTTGATGCTTTAATTTGTAGCAGTGGGAGTGAACTTTACTATCCAACAATTCATCCACTTTCCACTTTACAAACCACTTAATGAACTGCTAAGAACATCACTCAGTCTTTCGATTGACCAAGCTTGGAAGTTGATTCACATCGATCATTTATGTTGTCGACATCTAGTTCGAATCCCATCCAAACTGAAATCTCCACAGCCGAAATGGAACTACTTTAAGGATTTTGGTGTGTATTGGGAGGGACTTTGATTGATCGCCTTTTATTGACGAAGGATCCATTATGTGCCATGAAATATCAAGAGTTTCCACCATGAAAAATCCACGAGTAATATCGATTAGATATTTGGGGAGTATGCTGGTTGGAACGTGATAAAATTTTCGTGTCAAAATTTGTGTATGGCTTATGCTCGATTTTGAAGATTTGTTGGATGCTACAATCCAGCAGAGGTAACATAATCACTGGGATTGATCCAAATTCATGGGAGATTATTCTCCAATATGTGGCTCCCTCTTGTGGTGCAGATAGATTGCAGACGATGTGAATGTCGATGATCGGGAGTCCATTAATATTGTTTTGGATGTATCTTACAATAGTATGAAATGGTGTGACATGTGTCCACTTATTTCCACTCGATGTGGCATGAAAGTCGACAATTGAATGGCTCTATCATACCTGCAGAACGACCCAATCATATGATTATGGAGGTTTGGAATCCTCTTGGAATAGTCGGAGTAATTACTGCATTCAACTTTCCATGTGTTGTACTTGGATGGAATGCATGCATCGTTTTGGTTTGTGGAAATTGCATTGTTTGGAAAGGTGTTGCCCTGCCCAAAGAAACTAAAAAAGAAAAGAAAAGCCATGAAAGCCGAGCGCAGAGAGGGTATGGTTTTCCCATCTTATGCACATTATTGGCACATTGAATTATCATGTAATTTCCATTTGGCATTTCAAAATTGGCATGTAAATTGTTGTAAATGCCATGTAAAGGCCATAATTGCCATTAAAACTTGATGTAAAGATGATTATGAAGCATTGAAAAAGGCTTGTTTAGCCACTCTTACGTGAGGAAGAGTGAGAGGCGTATTTTTGCGCATTAAGCCTTGTTGGCTTCTTTGTAAAAAGTTGATTGAGGCATTTTTTTGCCTAAGCCTATTTTTGGCATTTTCATGTAAACTTGACCAATGAGTGTGGTTATAAACTCTTGGAAAGTGTTTCAAAAAAAAAAAAAATGTAAACAGGTATGATCAGTCACAGATCCAGGTTATCATCAATTATAGGTTGCAAATTTAAGCAGATGTGGGTGTTTTCATTCCGATTCCGAAGAACATAGGTGAAGGAGTCTTGAGGGGATGTGCTTTTTTCAGGGATTTGTGTTGCAGGTGTTGGTGTTTCATTCTGATTCCGAAGAACATGGGTGAAGGAGTCTTAAGGGAACGTGCCTTTTAGAGACATTTGCATGCATTTGATGATGGATTGAAGATGATACTTTTGGAGACCAAAAGTTTTATTTTGTGGGGAGGTGTGATCCGAATGGATCTCCACACGTGAAAGAACTTCTTAATTTGTGCCATGTTGATTTTAAGGTGGCGACAAAAGTGTTTAAGTGGATTAAAATGATGCTTTCTTGAGTTTTATTTTTCACACATTTAATTATGCATTTGTGGGAAAAATACTTCATGCATTTTTCATATTAGTTTGATTAATGCTTTTATGAAGTGCTCATGCATTTAATTATGCATTTTATGATCTTTAATAACTCATACATTATTATTATTCACTTGTAATTAAAATGATTAATATTTGTGAGAG
>SNQJ01S0205851.1:21173-32218 GCA_010110895.2 Picea sitchensis | reverse complement strand
GAATGGGATGTTGGGGAGGTGTATGACATCAGGGACAAATCCCAATGACCGCGTGGATGGTGTTGAGATTTGGGTACCTTGGGAAGTGGTCCCCTTGTGATTTTGAGTCTCTAACCACAAGTGGGAAATGCATTGGTACTATGTACCTTGTACTTTATATCTAATTAAAATTTGACTTCACTTAAGTCAACAAGTTGAATTTTTTTCACTTAGGAAAAAGTGACTAATTATTCACTAAGTGGGTGAATGAGGGGACATAAAGTGAACTTAGGGAACTTAACCCAAAGTGGGTTTGTGTGATATTATTGTGGGATGATCTCAACCTTTGATTAGAGAATGGATGGAGAGATCTTATCCATCCATATCTTAGGTTTTATTATGGAGGTTCAAGAGGGGCGCATAGGGCCTAGGGAGGCTCATTCTATCTTTTGTTCACTTGGAGAGGAAGAGGAGAGCAATGGATATGGGAATCAAAGAAAAGTATGAGGGCATCAAGGGAACCTCCTTCCATGGAGGGCTCTAGGAGGTTTTGGCTTCCATTTATTTGTGGTGTTCATGCTTTCTTGGAGGAGGACACACTATAGGAGGAGGGCGCACACCTAGCAGGGGGGTCTTATACTGGGAAGATTGTTGATTGGAGTGTCTTGTTGAAGATGTAGCACACAAGGAAAGATTTTTGTGCAAGGGTTTCTTCTTCAAGGGATTGATTAGCAAGGGCACAAGGCTTGAGTGGGATTGAGAACAAATGAGGAGGGTGCACCATGCTTGGGAGAATTAACCTTCTTGGACTTATATTGCATATTGAGAGAGGTTTCCTTTGTATCAGGTTCATTTTTTTCATGTACTTTTTGTATCTCACATTTATTACATCACTTATATAGACTTTGATTCCAAACTAGTTTTCCCTGAGGGGGTTTTATCCAAGGTTGTGTTGACCAAAAACTCTCGTGTCTTAATTTCATGCATGCTAGAGTTTAGAACAACATTATAATAGTTGTAAATATGTAGGGATGTTTTATATATTTGAGGTATGCATGTGCTAACCTATGAGATACTAAAACTACATGCTAGAAAACCTTAAAAGCATATGTAACCATAAGTAAACAACAAAAAAGTTCATGAACAATTTGTTGTTATAAAAAAGAAGTATAGAAGAGTTAGACAGTTGAAACTTAGAGCCAAACTCGGGTCAAAGAAAAATCTACTTGGCAGTCTGTTAGGACCTCAGATTTTCTTCATGGTGTCAGAACCTTGGTGGATAAATCTTGTTGATTTTGGACATCATCTTGTGGACATTTCTTGATAGCTAGTGGGAATATTTCTTGACAACTTGTTGACAATGATTTGTAGCAACTTGTTGACAATGATTTGTAGCAACTTGTTGGCAGTTAATTGTAGCACAGTTGTAGGACTGTTGTTGGACCTAGTTTCAACTTCTTTTCACACCTATTTGGATAGGAGTGAGGCTCAGTTGGAAAGCCTATTTTCACACCTATATTGCTAGGAGTGAGGTTGATTTTGTACAACCTACCTTCACACCTATTTTGTCAGGAGTGAGGTTGTATTTTGACTACCTCTTTTCACACTTGTGTTGACAGGAGTGAGGCAGTGCTCTTTTGTAGTTGTAGCATCAGTGGGAGTTTAATGGGAAGATATGTTAGTATCCCATATGCGGGAAGACGATAGGATAGTCGGAGATAGCAGTTGGTCCCCTTGGAAGACTAGGATCATTTTCATCTTTGAGGATATTGAACTATGGGATAAAGTTCAAGCTCTCGTGGTGATTCCTTTTGCACCTTCTCCATCACCATGGTTGGATGCAAATTTCAAGAAAAAAAATTCCAAGGCAAAAAAAACTATTTGTGATGCAGTGAGGGATCAAATTATACCCCACTGGACTGGTAAAGACTATGCATATGAGATATGGGCATCCTTGTGCAAGCTTTACTAGAGTCCAAACAAGAACCGGAAGATGGTTCTATGCGACAAACTCAAGAGCATTCATATGCTCAAGATTGAGTCGGTCACTCCATACCTTGGCATATTCACTCATATCATAGATGAGTTAGTAGCGGTCAAAGAGATTGTGGACCTGGACTTTATGGTGAGGACAACTTTAAACAACTTTTCCAAACCTTGGGGTTCATTTGTATGAGGAATTGTTGCCTAGGAGGTCATGCCTACTTGGGAGAGACTTTGGGATGATTTCATATAGGAGGATTTGAGATGTAGCTCAGGTTCTTCAGGACAACAACGAATATCTGAAGGTGATGAATATATTTCTCTTTGTAAAAAGAGCAAGAAGAAGGTTGGAAAGGGTGCACGACAGGGCCTCAAGAGGGGGTCCAAGCCACAGGGAGAGAGTGGCAATGGGAAGAAGAGAGATATGATAAAAGTGAAGTTCTTTTTTTGTAAGAGGATGGGGCACTATGATGGACAATGTCCTAATAGGAAGAAGAAGTAGGGTGGTGCAACAACTACAATGGATGAGGCAGAGTTTCAGTTACATTTTGAGAGGGAGGGTTCCTTCCTCATTTGTTTCACTTCACTTGAGATGACACCCAGTATCTGGTACATAGATAGTGGGGATTCGAGCCACATGAATGGTGTTAGGGGGGATTTTACTAACCTCATAGATACAGAGGTCAGGATGGAGATTACTCTTGGTGATGACACCATAGTCAGAGTTTTTTGGCGTGGCATAGTTACCTTTCAGAGAGATGGCTTGCCACCTATTTCATTCAGAGATGTTCTCTACATCCCTGGGTTGAAGAAGAACCTGATATCAGTTTCCACCCTCCAGGATAGGGGGCTTGTGGTGTCCTTCATAGGGAAAAAGGTACGAATACAGCCTAAGGGATCCCATATCACCTGAGGGAAGGTGATTGGATTGAGGGATGGGAAACTATTCTAACTGTTATTTCAGCCACTTCGTTCTTTGGCAACGAGTAGCGAAAAAATCAGTTAGTTGTGTGAGTTGTGGCATTAGAGGATGGATCACCTTCATCATGACGATCTTGGAGGACTGAGATAGGTTGTGATAGGAGTGCCATAGTTCATTTCAGAGCATCACTATGTGTGCAGAGCGTTTTCTCTTGGTAATTTTACCAAGGCTTATTTTCCCAACAGTGACAGCAGGTCAACTGGGGTACTGGATTTAGTAAACACAAATGTGTGTGGGCCCATGTCTCGAGCGTCCTTGAGTGGTTGTGAGTATTATCTAAAATTCATAGATAACCACTCCAGGAATACATGGATCTATTTCTTAACTACCAAGAGTGAGGTCTTCAAGAGGTTCCAAGAGTTCAAAGCTCTTGTGGAGAAATATACAGGAAATAAGATCAAGGTCTTGTGGTCATACAACAGAGGTGAGTATTTCTCTAGGGAGTTTGTATATTTTGTACCCATGCAGGGATCATAATATAGATGATTGTTCCTTACAACCCCTAGAAGAACGGGGTTTCCGAGAGGAAGAAAAGGGTGATTACATGTGCAATGAGATCTATGTTGCATGATCAGAGTTTACCTCTATACCTTTGTGTTGAGGTGAGTGTTGATGCAGTTTATATGCAGAACATGAGTCCCCATAGGATATTGGGGAAGAAGACTCCTGAGGAGGCCTTCACTAGTAGGAGGCTCTATGTTAAGAACATAAGGATTTTTGGTTTCTTGACTTATTCTCATGTCCCCTCATAGAGGAGGACAAAGCTAGACCCCACAGTCCAGCAGGGGATTCTAGTTGGATACTTAGGGGTATCAAAAGCCTACCGGATTTACATTCCATCACAGTGGAGAGTGGTGGTGAGTAGAGATGTTATATTTGAGGGTGGTAGAGATTTTTGGAGGTATATCGAGTCGATATTAAGTATTGATGATGATGGAGAGGCATAGATTGATGTTTTAGAGGGAGCACAACCTTAGGTATCTGGTACACTGGTTTCAGGGGTGAAAGGGTTACCTTGCATAGCTTCAGGTTCACAGTCACAGGAGGTTCAAGAAGAGGGTGTGAAGGCTTTAGTATCTTAGAGTGTTTGGATTAGGCCTGAGACAGATACTCTTGGGCAAGGATATATTACTTCTCCTTTGACTACTCCAGGGAAGAGGAAACTGAGATGGTTTCAGGAGACCCTGAAGGAAGCCAAGGAGAATGTAGGAGAGCCCAAGAGACATTTCAGAGAGAGAAAAGCACCAGAGAGGCTTTGGTCCTATTTGGATATGGTGATGAGAATATTAGATGCAAAGCCACAGAAAGTTGCGCAGGCAATTGACCAAAAGTTTTGGTGAGAGGCCATGCTGGAGGAGTATGACTCCATTATGAGCAATGATTTTTTGGAGGTCGTTCTGAGGCCAGCGGGGAATTCAGCTGTGAATTCGAGATGGTTTTACAAGACCAAGTATGTTGTATATGGAAGCATAGAGAAACACAAGGCCTGGTTTGTGGCGCGTGGATTCTCTCAAGTAGAGGGATTTGATTATGATGAGACATTCGCACCAGTTGCGAGATACACCTCCATTAGGAGTATTATTGCCATAGTGACAGAGATGGGTTGGAGGATATATAAGATGGATGTAAAGACCGCATTTATCAATGGATTTATTGAGGAGGAAGTGTACATTGAGAAACCACAGGGGTTCGAGGTGAGTGAGAGAGAGTCTCACATGTTCCTTTTGAGAAAGGAATTGTATGGTCTTAAGAAACCTCCCATAGATTGGTTTTTGCGCATTGACACATATTTTCTTCAGATAGGATTTGAGAAGAACGATGTTGATCCTAACCTCTATTACATCATTAAAGGTGAGGGCACACTCATTCTCATTTTGTATGTGGATGACTTGTTCATCACAGGAGAAGAGCATATCATAGTTGAGTGCAAGTTGGGACTTGCAACAAAGTTTGAGATGAGTGACATCGATTTGATGCACTATTTTATGGGAATGGAGGTATGGCAGGAGGAGGGTCACATCTTCCTGGGACAGGGGAAGTATGTTGTAGACATTTTGAGAAGGTTTTAGACGAAGGATTTCAGGCCTATGTCGACTCCCATGGTCACCACCTGGAAGAATCTTAGCGCTTCATATTCCTAGTTGGTGGATGCTACAGTGTATAGATAGTTGATTAGATCGTTGATGTATCTGGTCAACACTCGACCAAATATTTATATTTTTGTGACCACTCTCATCTAGTACATGGTAGAGGAGAGGAGTGTTCACTGGATTGGGGAAAAACATGTTTTGAGGTGCATTGAAGGGTCCGTGGATTATGGCCTAGACTATATCATAGGGGATGGAGTCACTTTGGTTGGCTACACACACTTAGACTGGCCAGGATGTGCTACTGATAGGAAGAGCACCTCAAGGTGTTGTTTTGGGTTTGGGTCAGGACTTGTTTCCTATTACAGTCGGAAACATAAGTCAGTTTCTTTGAGTTCAACCGAGGCAGAGTATATGGCGGCTAGTCAGGCCAGTTGTGAGGCCATTTGGCTTCACAAGATGCTAGTAGTATTATTTGGTCAGCAGTTGCCTCCGACTGTCATTCGCTGCGATAATAAGAGTTGTATCAAACTCTCTAGGAATCCAGTTTTCCATGACAAATCAAAGAATATATAGATCAAATACCACTTCATCAAAGATTGGGTTCAGCAAGGGGCATTGCAGTTTCATTATATTTCGACTGATGAGTATGTTGCAGATTTTCTCACCAAGGCCTTGCCAAGGGGAAAACAAGTCTACTTCAGAGACAAGATGGGCTTGGTGAGAAACACTTTCCTCGATAAGAGGGAGTGTTGAGATTTGGGTACCTTGGGAAGTGGTCCCCTTATGGTTTTGAGTCTCTAACCACAATTGAGAAATACATTGATACTATGTACCTTGTACTTTATGTCTAATTCAACTTTGACTTCACTTAAGTAAAAAAGATGATTTTTTGTCACTTAGGAAAAAGTGACTAATTATTCACTAAGTGGGTGAATGAGGGGACATAAAGTGAACTTAGGGAACTTAACCGAAAGTGGGTTTGTGAGTGAGATTATTATGGGATGATCTCAACCTTTGATTAGAGAATGGATGGAGAGATCTTAACCATCTATCTCTTAGGTTTCCTTATGGAGGTTCAAGAGGGGCGCATAAGGCCTAAGGAGGCTCATTATATCTTTTTTTCACTTGGAGAGGAAGAGGAGAGAAATGGATATGGGAATGGAAGCAAAGGATGAGGGAAGCAAGGGCACCTCCTTCCATGGAGGGATCTAGGAGGCTTTGGCATCCATTTATTTGTGGTGTTCATGCTTGCTTAGAGGAGAGCACACACCTAGTAGGGAGGTCTTATACTTGGGATATTGTTGATTGGAGTGTCATCTTGGAGAGGTAGTACACAAGGGAAGATTTGTGTGCAAGGGTTTCTTATTCAAGGCATTAAGTAGCAAGGGTACAAGGCTAGAGTGGGATTGAAAAACAAATGAGGAGGGCACACCATGCTTGGGCACATTCACCTTCTTGGACTTTTATTCTAGCTTGAGATGGGTTTCCTTTGTATCAGGTTCATTTGTTTCATGTACTTTTTGTATCTCACATTTATTACATCACGTATATAGACTTGTATTCCAAACTAATTTTCCCCGGGGGGTTTTATCCAGGGTCATGTTGACCAAAAACTCTTGTGTCCTAATTTCATGCATGCTAGAGTTTAGAAAAACAATATAATAGTTGTAAAGATCTAGAGGTGTGTTATATTATTTAGGTATTCATGTGATAACCTATGGGCTACTAAAACTACATGCTAGATCACCTTAAAAGCATATGTAACCATAACTAAACAACAAAAAAGTTCCTAAACAATTTGCTGATATAAAAAAGCAGCAAAGAAGAGTTGGACACCTAAAACTTAGAGCCAATCTGAGGTCAAAGATAGACCTAAGTGGAATCCTGTTAGGACCTCATAGTTTCTTCAGATGGAGATCAGGAGGGCCCATGAACACTAAGCATACTCACACAAGAACACGTCCAAAATTGTCCCATGGCAGTTAATACATGTTTAATAGAAAGGAAGAGATATATCAATGCCTTGATCGTCAGATCCTCTGGAATGGTTAACTTCAACAACAAGAGGAAGAATCAAAATGCAGGTGAAAGACTGCTCTTTGGGTCAGATGAAGGAAGGTGCGGGTTCGAGAAAGAGGTAGAGATATAAGCATTAAGTTCAAGGGAGATTACCACGCCACGTGGGCTCCCTGTTGGATGACACATTTCCCCTCCACGAAGTATCTCAGATTCAACTTCTAGGGAAGAACCTTAGGTTTAATAGTACCCTTACATGGGTATCATTGTGGCTACAATTGAGGGAGTGGTTCTCTAATGGAGTTGTCCCACCATAATGTTGGGGAAGGAACCTCCAAATCTTAGGTGAAATGAGACATCTAGGATGCAGTGACCAATTTCAGGGAGGCAACCTCACCTCGGTTTCATGCCCACCTAAAGGAGGTGGAAGTAGAAATATGCATGGAGAGAATCATACCAACTGACCAAGAGGTGGATGAAGCAATAACCAGCTAGGCTCTGGAAGTGGGTAACATGCTAGGGCATGAAACTAAGTATTGGAAGGCTGAAGTATTGTATTGAAACCCAAAAAAAAAGTTGGGGTAGATGCTGCAAACCAGGGAGGATGCTCGGAATACTATCCATCTGCAATTGGACAATCTCCACATGTTGCTCAGAGAATCCTTGGCTCATCTCTCGCCCTCAAGCACAATGATGACATCCTTGGCCCTAAAAATCATCTTGCAATTAGCACCTCATTCACCTCACGACTCAACTGCAAATCCCACAAATCATTGACCAATATGCACATGGTTATGAATGATGACACAAAGTAGTGGATACACCAGAGCTTCCTACTAGCTCCAATTCTCTCTTTTTACTATTGTTTTTTAGCTAGACAGGGTATTCTAAGGAACCTCTTCCAGACTTCATGGACATATGACTTATTTCTTTATTGTTGATCTAATTTCCTGAGCAACAAGACAACAACAAAGCTTTCTTTTATTGTTGGTCAGGTTTCTTTTGTTGTGCCTCAATGTTCAAGGGAAGTATCTTCCTCGAGATTCAACCATTGCAAATATCCTATTTCAATACCCGTGTCAGTCCATGTTCATTCGATCTACCAATTACATCTCTGTGTCAGTTTCATGTCATTGATGGGGGATACATCAATTCCCTCCCTCAACAAGTCTGTTCCTTTCGACTTCAACACATTATCTAGGAACTAGATTTAGAAACCATTTAGTACCTTGGGACCTGCATGCCTCAATGGAAGGCCTCCTCATGTCTGACAGTGGGTTTACTTCATTGACCTCTGATTGGATGATTCCATGAATGTTCGACTTCATCTTATCTATTCACATTCATCGGAATGTACTAGAGTACCTTGAGAATCATTGACATCAATGGTGATCTCTCTCGTGCTTATTAATGGTTTACCTCATTGACCGGTAATCAAGTGGTTTCTACCATGTTCGACATCAGGACATCTGTTCACATGGTTAGATTCATATGACATCAGGATTGGTAAGAAGACCCTAGGTTGAGTTTTCACTCTTATGCATACTTTGCCCAAGTTGTGAAGGAATTCTTTTGAACTATGACACATATACTGTTACATAGATCCACTTTGTATTGGTTGTGGCTATGTCTTGTCATCTCGTATATCCACCATGTATTCTACATGGCTACGATTAGTTCATGTCATAGGATTATAGATCCACATTGAATCTTCAGTGGCTATACCTTTTATCAATATAATTATGAATCCATGGTGTATTTTATGGCGGCCATACCTAAAAATTCTTTATCACTCAAGCATAAGTATGCCTGCCTTGGGTTTGAAACATGTCATAATATTTGTTTGATGGTTGTGTGAAGATTTTTCTAGCCTCTCTACGTCCATACCCTTGCTCAAAAAAGTATACAAAGTACTTCAGTCATCATTGTCTTCTAACTTCATACTTTGGGGGGAAATCTGTTACACATCAAAATTACTCACTTCAATAGTGTTGCATGTGTCGTCATTACAAGTGTTGTAAGTGTCGCATCTTGTTCGCAAGTGTCACATATTGACCAAAAGTGTCAAAACTGTCACAAACAAGATACTTCCATATTTCCTATGTCGTGCCTCTAACGACATCATAAGGACACTTAAGACACCTCAAAGACTAGTTTTGAAGAAGAAAAATCAGTTGACAAGGAGTACAAGCCTTTTGCCACTGAAAGAACCACTCAAAAATGGATTTTGGAGAGGAGTGCTCCCCTACCCACTGTCAGGGAGTGCTAGTGCTCCATGAGCCTCTTTGGGGGAGTGTTTGAGCGCTCTGTGCACCCTTTTGGTGAAGCACTACCTTTTCTGAGCAATTTTTTGGTTTGTTGAGCTAAAACATGGAAGAATCCCTCAATTTTTGAAGGTGGTTAGATTCGAATAGAAGGTAAAGGTATGATCTTGGGGAAGATCCTCAACTGAAGGAGAGGAATCCTCAACTTATCCCAAATATCTCTCAAGTGGTTGGGCCTCTCCAAGGTTATATAAGGAGGCCTTCTCATGGTGAAAGGTACAATGGAGACTAGAGATTGATACCAAACTTATGATCCTATAAGTGGTATGAACAAAAGAGATTGGAGATGTGACACTTATGATCTCATAAGTAAGATGTTATAAAATCAATCAGTGTATATTGCTTGAGAAAAGGGGTTAGACAAGGAGAACTCAAAGAAGTTGTTGCACCTTCATCAAAGGATTGTAAGTACTTTTACTTGTTCTTATCAATATATCAATGCTTGTCATGTTTCTTTCAAACTTATGTTTGTTCTACATGAGTTTGTCTTTAGTAGATAGATCTATATTTGAGCTAATCTCAATAGAATAGGAAGTCCATTGTATCTTTTTTTGTTCTACATGACCTATTAGGGAGCTCAGGATCGGAGCTCGGCCTAGACTTTGCAAGGACAAACGTCGTTAACAAGGTACATATCTTTCTTCTTCTCCTTCGTATATTAGCTTGATTAGATATAAAAGGATGTCAGTGTCCATGTTAAGCAATTTTCTATCTTGGCCTTAGGATTCTATAGACCAAGAGGGAATCCTCTTGTCCACAGGAGGATTCACCTTTAACAATGATGGACACCAAGTTGAAGAGGAGCACTGCTTTCCATCCACAAACTGACGGACAGACAGAGGTTGTTAACCAAACAGTGGCACTTTTTCTTCGAGGCTACTGCAGCAAGCATCCAAAGTTGTAGGGTGAGAAAATACCCTATGTACAAAATGCTTACAATCGATCCTTACATTCCGCCACTTAGTGGTCTCCATTTGAGACATATTTTGGATATTTTCCTAAGGTCCCTTTGGACTTGATATATGGGAAAGATGTCGATTCCAATGAAGAAAGAAATGAATACAGGGCCCACAAGTTCATTCAAAGGATCCAACAAGTACACCAAGAAGTCAATGAACAATTGGAGAAGATTCAAGCACAATATAAAGCTCGACATGAAAAACACATGGTTGATCATCAGTTCTAGGCTGGAGACCAGGTATGCATTCACATAAGTAAGGAGCGGTTGAAGGGTGAAGGCAAGAAACTCAATCCTATCCGATATGGACCCTTCAATATTTTGGAGAAAAGTGGCACCAATGCTTTTCATTTAGATATTCCACCTTATATGCAGATCTACTTAGTTGTAAATGTGGAAAACTTGAAACTTTTTGAGCCTCCCATGATCATGGATCAGGGTGAGGAAGTTTCGATACCTTCAGTTGATGAGTTTGCTTTTGAGTACTTGGATGATTTGAAGGAATATATCATCTTGGATGGAAGGACAAGGAATTCACACAGGGTTGATGTTGATTATCTTCGAGTGGGCTTAAAGGGCACACATCCAAGCAAAGCAAAGTGGATTGAGAAGGACACGATGAGCGAACTCTTCCCTCACTTATCTGTTGATTGATAAATATTTTGGTGGTACAAAAAGATCTCAGTGGGGAGGTTTGATCCAAAAAGGATCCA